>WAAD01018721.1:35960-65335 GCA_013389945.1 Fregata magnificens
GGCCCCTCAGTACAAGAAGGACACTGAGGTGCTGGAGCGTGTCCAGAGAAGGGCAACGAAGCTGGTGAAGGGTCTAGAAAACAAGTCTTATGAGGAGCGGCTGAGGGAACTGGGGTTGTTTAGTCTGGAGAAGAGGAGGCTGAGGAGAGACCTTATAGCTCTCTACAACTACCTGAAAGGAGGTTGTAGTGAAGCAGGTGTTGGACTCTTCTCCCAAGAAACTAGCGATAGGATGAGAAGGAATGGCCTCAAGTTGCATCAGGGGAGGTTTAGATCGGACATCAGGAAAATTTCTTTACCAAAAGAGTGGTTAGGCATTGGAACAGGCTGCCCAGAGAGGTGGTGGAGTCATCAACCCTGGAGGCGTTCAAAAAAGGTGTAGATGTGGCACTCCAGGGCCTAGTTTAAGAGGCATGGTGGTGTTGGGTTGACGGTTGGACTTGATGATCTTAGAGGTCTTTTCCAACCTTAATGATTCTATGATTCTATGAAACTTAGACCTAACTACAATAAAGATGGAAATTGTTGCACCATCTGAAGTGAGAATTACATGGAGGTTTTTAGGTTACAATCTCCATGTCATCTATCTCTTGGTCTTAGCATGAATGTAAATTTAAGCAATCACTTCTCAACAAAGTCTAACTTCAATAATGTCCTGCTCCTGTCATGTTTAGAGATAACAAGCTTCTATCACAGCATTTGTCAATAGGTTCCACTGACCCCCATGCAATTTTTCCTCACCCTTCACCTCCTATCTCTTGCTTTCTTTCCACCACCCATGGAAATCAAAGCCAAGCCCTGGGAAATGATTGAGCCCTGCAGCACATCTTATGGTTCATCAACGTCTTGTTAGTTTGAGATTTATTCCTATTACAACTGCAGGGGCTCAGAAAGGATCATGAAAAAAATTATATCCATTATGAACAATGGACTCAGCAAGTACTACAATATCCCACCAAAATCAATTCATCAAGAGTAACTTAGCTATCATAAAGGAAGTCATAATCTCAGAGTAGATGAAGCAAAGGCCTATAAATCAAAGGTAAATTTAAGTAATTACCACCCACTTTCTATGATACAGCAGGTAAATCAAGGACACTTCCTATTTTAAGCAATTCATTAAACTGCCTACAAAACATATTAATCATGCTTAAGCTCAACAGAAGAATGAGTATGAAACATACAGCAAGCCGTGGAACATTAACCATAGAGTATATACTCAAAAGCATTCAGAATAAAGCTCTATGCCCAGATACTGATACCATATCACAAGTACAAAATACATTTGAAGAGCAACCGTTACACTTTTCTTTGACTTAAATGAATGGCCAGCATTAACTCATTTTCTTTAAAAAAAAGTCAGGAACTAAAGAGCAATTAACTGTTCAATGAATTAGCAGCTCATGGATTTATATATATAAGGCTCACTGTGCTATATGTAATACTAGCCTCGCAAGTGTTTATAGCATGAAGTTTTATAGTTGTTTTTCTTTATCTCATCAGTTTCGAACACACTCCAGATCCCATACTCCCATAAGCATTTTCAAGATGGAGTGAGGTCCATGGCTACTGGGGAAAAGGGGGGTCTTGGGCAAGCAGTCAAGGAGATACTTTCCAGAACCCACAGCTGTCAAGGGATCCTCAACAGTCCAACAAGTCTGAAATAAATGGAGGCATTCCAAAAGCTTTAAAAGAAAATTTTCATCCTGGGAAATTTTTCTATTTATTTCAAAAGAATTCTCCATCTGTAAAAATATTTCAGTGGGGCATTTACAACTCTAGCCACAGGAGAACTCTTTCAAGATCTTGCGGTGCGCACCATGACTTTCCCACAACTTCCTCGTGTGAATGGGAAAGTAGTGGTAAACGCCACAGGAGTGCAAAGCAGCCCTCCACATGGCCCTCGTGTTATGTAGGAGGTGTGATGTATTACTGCTGGTCAAGGTGAAGGAGTCCGTAACAGCTTTGCTCAAGCATATCTACAGTACTTTGGTTTTCTGCCTGCTTTGCAAGAACGGTCTTTGGTTAGTATGTAAGAAACAGGTAAGAAAGAAAAAGCAAAAAGAAAAGGTGGAAGAAGCCCCAACAGAACTGGCACAGACTAATGCATTGCAGTTACTTGACAGGCAACAGCACAGAGAAAATACATCCTGCTACACTGAAGCAAGACTTGCATCCGCGCTGGACCAGATTCACCTCATGACACAGGTATAGAAACTGGCTGTTTCAGCTGCTGTTTTCTTTCAGAAATTCCAGTAAGAAAAGGTGCTTTTACATCTTCATTGTGTTTCTTTATGTGCCCTCCCAGTGGAACACAGCCTGTTTCCTCTCTCTCCTACCTGCTGGCACCAACTCTGAGCCCTGCTTGGCCATCTGCTATCTTACAGTTCTTACTTCTGAGTGTCACCCAGGAAGACCATGATACCTACTGACAGGACACACTGAGGTGTTGAAATGAGGTGGGCCTTTGTCTGTAGTTCTCAGTGTCTGAAATAAGAGAACCTGCCCACAGCTTTATCGCAGACATACTCTATCTCACCACAGTGTCATGCAAAAGTGCTGAGCACAGTAAAGCACAGAAAGGGGGATTAAATTTCTCTTCCAACTGGTCTCCAAGCCCTGAGCGGTTCAGAAGATGAAATACTCATGTAAATAAATTGTGCTGAGTTCCAGAGGAGATCTGAAGTACAAAGGAATTGGCAGAAGAAATGGAAGGGGAGAGAGACAGAATATAATTATGGAACTCTACAGGATAAAAAAAGGAAAAAAAGAGGACAAAAAATCTCAATCTATGTATGAAAGCCAAAGTACATCACAGGACAGCAGATCCACAAAAAGCGTAAATTGCTACAGAAATAAACTATGACATTTATATCAGCTGTAATCAGTAGCTCCACTGAGCCATGCAAGTCTATGATTTCATTCTTATTACTTCATATCTTTACTTCTTTAGAAAAATACACATTATTCATGACTTAATAAAGCAGAGGTTCAACTCAGATGAATATGCATCTAACTCCATCAACTGTAATTCTTTACATTAACAGTAAATCTGGCCAATGCTTTTTAGTCCTACCATTCTTTACAAAACAGCTAAGCCTTCCAGAGAAGTTTTACATTCTTGTGATTGATTCAGGTAAAGAAAAAAAAAATAATAGGCAACAAACTGTGCTCTGACAACTTAATTTTAGGCAACAGATATTCAGACAACTCAGTATCTTTAAAGTGACATGTCAGCCTTGATGTCAATAAATAGAGTGTAGGTCTAAAGAAGAGCAGAAGAATGAGACCTCTCAAGGGAAAAAGAATTTCTAGAGTCCTGTAACATAGGGAGACCTATTCTACAAAAGAACATATTCATTGCATACATCTTCAAAATAAAAACCTTTCAAGACAAGAATTCATACATGCATTTTAAAGGAGATGCTCTTCTCAGCACTACAGCAGGAAAAGGCTTAGGGGGACAACTCTTCATTCGAAAGCCTTCCACACTGATATTTTCCAGAGGAGCATATTAACCTCTTACTGTTAAGCTAATCATCCAGAGCACACTGAAATAAATCACAAGCTTCAAAAATGCGTACAGGATTGTTATAAACTTGCTCTCCTGTACAGCAAAAAAAATCAGATGTTCTATGACCTTAGTACTCAAACAGTATATTTGCAGTGAAAATTGTGCTAATGCTGACACATATGCTATCCTGATTATACATACCGAGGAAGTGGCTGGAAGTGATCATAGGGCATGATTTCTTTAAATCCATCACTGTCAACAAAATAAATATTGCATCATTATTTCTCATACCCAAGACTGTACATTAAGTACATACTTTTACGTGGTCATGCTTAAAGTAAGCAATTGCCAACATGAAATGAGGGAATCTTACATTCATTACACATTACCCTTGTGGCAAACAATGACTCATATAATCTTACCTGTTCTGCACAGATAGAGATCTATTCACCATGCAGTTTCTCCACTTCATACCATAAAAAAAATTAAATGAACAAGCCTTCAGCACAGAAATTTATTACCAGTGATCCTTTAGGTCTGTGCTACTTTATTAACAAGAAAATAGTTACATAATTATATCTGTAACAAAGACCGCTGGGGAACATGAGTGGCAGTGAAATAAATGCATCACAGGATTAATCCTAGATAGGTCCTGAATGGTGCTTAGGACCCTTCTAGCACAGTTTATTTGAACTGCACAGCACAGAGCAGGCATAAAGCCTTACTTCCAATACTAAGAAATATGGTATTATATCCAGTAGTACTTCTCTTTTTCTGTCTGTATAAGTTAAATTGCAAGGAAAAAGATAATTATGCCCTTCCTTTCCCTAATTTTCCCATTCCAGCTTTGCAACATTTGGCACCCATTGCCATTAAGCATTACTGAAGTCTTACCACTCCATATAGTGATCAGCTCTCCAGGAAAAACCTTGAAAGTCTGCACATCTATAACTGTTAGAGGTCACTATCAACTATTATGTTCAACAGGAATGAAAGGAAATGGACAGTTTAGCTATAGGAAATGAAATCCATTGAGAGTGTTTCCTTTTCTTCTTGCATATAACTCTAGCTCAGCCAGCTGGCATATTAATGTGAGGTTCTGGGACTTGATACTGTGATGTTATTTTAAGATTCTTTAGCACAGCCAGAAAACCTCACCAGACAATCCAAAAGTTAGTTTGAAATACCGTAGTGCAATTCAATACAATTTCTGTATACTATAGCCTTTATAATTTGGCAATAATATTCTGTGGTATTTGTACGACAAGTATATTTACTTCGAATGATTTTTTTTTTTTTTTTCATTCTTAGAGTAAAAAAACCAAGCCCCCCAAACTTTAATAATTAAGCATCAACTCCACAGTACAAACGAAGAATGAAACTTTTACGGTAGGCAGATGAATAAACCAAGTTAAACCATGTGCAAAACTTGTATGCTGACTGAGAACTGGAGCTACTGTCTGTCTAATGAGAAATCCTGAATGGCAGAATCAATAAATCCAAAAGCAGGCAAACAATCTGTCCTCCTCACACAACGTCACAAAATCATTGTACTAGTGCTGTACCACTCAGCAAAAGACATAAAGTAGAATTAGACCTTGAACAGACAAATTGATATTTACAATATCTCCGTATAAAGCAAAGTCTCCTATTCTTCAACACTGAAGAAGTGCCACAAACCTGCTGGCAGTGGTGCCAGACATCAGCCTTTAATGCATGCAATAATCAACCAAGATTAAGTAGCCTTAAAGATGAAAAGAACTGAAATGAAGTAAATACAGTTGCTTGTTCCTTAGTAACTGACTATACCACACACTTAAATTTATTTGTCACACAAACCTAGAAGGGCAGGGATCCATGTTGCATTCTTTTAGCTTGGGCTTTGGTTTCTTATTTTCTGGATAGTAATGACAGTAATGGTCAGGAACAACACGCTTCAGACGAATATCCACGCATTCAGCTGAATTAAGCTGATAACCTAATGTAGAAGCAAAGTTAAATTTTGGCAATGGAGATAAATAAAAGCAGCCTTATCCTCTGCCTCCCCCTCCCCCCCCAATAATGCGCTACCCATTGAATTAATTTCTTGTGCTACTCTTCTTTGGTTTGCTTTTAAACAAGGAAACACTGCACAGGAACATGCAGGTCCAGATCTTCACTTAAGGCAATTGAGCATAACAATTATGTTAACCTATCTTAACACTAGGTGAGACTCTGGCACATTGTTCTAATAATATTCAAAGTGTAAGGGTAAAAGCAAACATATTTTTATGTCATGCAGAAATACATGTACTGGAGCAGCTGACTTGTCACAGAGGCAACCCTACAAAGTTGTATGGTTCTACCACATGTTCCACAACTTATAACTGCCCTCCCCCAAGGAGGAGTTACCATGTATGTTAGAGAGCTATATTACACAGTCATGCATGCTATTAAAAAAAAAAAAAAAAAAAAAAAAAAACCAAAAACCCCCCACACAAAAAAACCAACACACACACACACACACACCCCCACCCCTTAAAACAGAAAGCCAGAGGAATTGAAGATGAGATCCAAAAACATTGCTAAGTTAAACTGTAGAAAACCAAGAAATAGTTTCAATAGTTTCAAGAACATTCCTAGCTGAAGAGCCAACAAAAGAAAACTTGAAGTAACTACTTGGTGGTGGCGGGGGGAAATCTGTGGAGACTGGTTACAATAAGGGATCTGAGTTTTATAAACCACTAGGTTGCTTTTTTGGCTAAGAAAAAAAGACTCATTCAAAAGAGCTGACTTGGACTTAAACTGAGGAGAAGAGAAGGATGTTCTGGTATGTGCAAAGAAAAAAGTTTGAAACCACAAGAATTAAAATCCAAATACAGTCAATAAATTCACACAAGTCCCAGTGTCTACTGAAAATGCTAAGTATCACATATCAATGGCTTCACTTGTGTGTCTCTTGGCTGATTCAAAGTGTCATCATGCATGAGACTGATAACCATAAAGAACTAAGCAGTTCCAGTGCTCAAAGCATGTACGTTCCAGTTCTTGTAAGTACTGAAAGGACCCAGAAGATATGCCACTTGCAAACAAGACAAACACAATTTTTAAACATTCTTGCTCATTCAAGCCTGACTGTGCTTTCTGAGATGCCCGTCACACTCCCCCTTCCCACACGTGGAGATTACAGAATTAAACGTAGAAGCATCATCCAAGTAAGGAATGATGGTGCACTGATTCAAAGTCTCTGCGGTGAGGAACTTTTTCTTTTACTGCCAGTAAAAGATGCCAAACAGACAATCTGGATACTAAATGTGCTTTAAGGTAACAGGTTAAAGCCAGGCAGCTGCAATACAACTTCCCTGCATGCCTCAGTAATATGCCATTCTTAATGCTACTACTTTCATGGGTAAGCAAGTAGCTTAGTTTCTCTGCTTCTTCAGTTACTGGCCTCTCTCAGGACTGCCATTAAGAGTGTCAAGCCCTGTTGATAAAGGTACCAGTTTCATATAATAGACATGCAGCTACAAAGTAGGGCATTGAAAACCCTGGCTAATTTCAAAGAGATTGACACATAGCTATAATTTTCAAACCATAACACCAGTCTGAATATGGCTGGATTTGAGCCAATAACTTTGAAGGTAAATACTTTCTTTGAGTTACCCAGTGTTTACATGCAGTCCTCAAAAATAACTGTGATGCTTTACACTTCTTCCCTTGTCAGACAGGTTAGGGAAAAATTCATAAACTCAGTGCAATGGAATCATCAGATGATATGTATTGCCAATCACAGTTCCAGCAAGAATCACACTTCATGAGGCCAAGTATCTTCTAAGATACAGTAGTTTCCTGTGGGACTACATATTATACACATATATTGTCTGCATTTCAGATTAAAGTGAGGTGCAAGTGCCAAAATGGATGGTCCATCAAAAGATACCCAGACTCTGCTTGTGCTTTAAACATCTTTCACTCTTTTTACTCATGTCCCACGCAACTAGTTAAACCATATTTGTACTCTCCAAGAAAATCACTAGACCAGTATCACTAGTATCCCAGTCTGTTTTTCAGGTGACCTGGGTAATGCTAGCTGAACTGAAATAGCTATCTACAATGTCAAACATTCCTCCTACCATGAGGTCACACTTTTTGCGGAACCAGACATGACAAGCAGTGGGCTGGGCTGGATGAGCAGTAGCAGAGCTGAGCTGCAGTTCATCTAACCATTGTATAAGCGGTAGTGTTTAAACCAGGAGCAGATGCGACAGCACACTACCTGCTGCTCTAACTGCCATCAGGACTAAGTGTCTAAGATCAGACAGCCAAAGGTATTGATAGTAGCTGTTCTTTAAATTCAGTTTACTTATTCTGCCTTCTGTGTAACTAATTTCTAACTAAACTAAGTGTTCTAAAACTGTCCCTCATGTCTACTGCTGTGGCCAGAAATACCTTCCTCCTTCATCTCTTGACTATCCTTATTTTAAAATCTCATTGTATTTCTTTGCCTACTTTCCCAAAATATCCTTTATGAATTGCCATTTTCCACTTTGAATGTCATATCTTTATTTCTTAGACAGAGTTCTTACTCAAACAATCATTCCTTAAGAAGAACATGACTTCCAGTAATATAAGGTATAAAAAACCCCTATGCTCATACTAACCTAACCAACCAACTTACCCGCCACTCTGTCAATTTATTTTTCTGAAGAACCACCAGTGTGCAAAGAAACACAAACACTTCAACAATAAAAATGCAGAACGAAGGTTGTAAATCAGCCACTTTTAATCTTCAGCTGTAAACACTCCTGAAGAATCGCCATTACTTACCTCCTCCACACGTCACTGTGCAGGGGAAGAACTCTGTTTGTCTCCACTGATGACTAATGGGTTGATAGAAGAAGAACTGAACCACACTGTCTTTTGATCCAGAGTACCTGGTCTGAAGAAATTTCCATTACAACACATGTGTATACTGTACTCCACTGTTCATGTCATTTCAAAACATGATTCATATATAATAGCAGTGCAGAGAGTAATATAACAGGCATAAAACCTCTAGAAAGTCTAGAGTAACAATTAAATTTAAGTTTCCAATAGTCAAACACTTGTATGTTGCTTTGTCTTTCAAATTATTCAAGGTACTAATGTGACTATTTGATTATCTACCCTTGATTAGCAAAGTTCCTAACTGTATTCTTCTGTCCTATCTCTTCGTTAGCAAAATTTTTAAACTTTGCTGGAGAGCAAAGTCTAATTGATCTAAGCACACTGGTTCATATTCAGCCAAGTCTAACTGCACATGTGGTACTGGAGATGCAAAATAAAAACTACTGAAAGCGTATTTCTACAACATGACAGATAGAGCCAAGTGGTGTGATAATACTGAAACACCTGTCATTTCCAGTGGAAAACTGTATGACTGTCTTCCTTTGGCAGTCAAATATTGATACGTTTCTACATATACATATCTGCATGTATGATGCAAGCCATTAGTATGTGGTCTAGGTAGAAGAGAAACTTAAAAGGATTAGAAATGGTCAGTAGCGGGATTAGCAATGTCTAAGGGAGATTCTAGGGCACTGCTGGAAGCAGTGCTCAGATTCAGTAGGTGGCAGTCTTCAATTGGATTAACACCAATCCACTGCACAGGATCATGCTGTTCTTCTTTCAGTAATATTTAAAACAAAAGTCCTGGCCATTTTTACCATTAAAGATCCTGTGGTACTTTCCACCACAGCAAAGACATTAACCTTGTAACATTTTAATTTGTTTGGATATACTTAGTATAAATTATCTCTGGACTGTAATTAGGATTCCTTATTTGCTAGCTAAAAGATTTTGTTGTATTGCTACAACCTGAAGGACAGCCTCCTACTCTGTTGCACATACTTGCGGTATCTTTGTAGATTTATATATACACACATCCCACCTTGATAATGAAATCTGCTCCAAGAGGTCCCTGGATCTTTACAATTTCCCTGTCTGTACTCTTCTGAAATTCAACAGTTGTATTTTCTATGACAAATGTTCCAGGAGCATTGAAACTGTGCTCTCCCTTGTCTCCTTGTAGTGTCTTTGACTCTATAACTAAAGAAGAAAATTGCAATTAGGAAACTTAAACAGGATATGTTTTTATTTTCAAGGAAGTCAGAAAGTAATGTTTACAACTTTGCCTTGCAACTAACAGCCATATACATGCATTAAAAAAACCACAAAGAATATCTGTGAGAATATTAGCTGCTTCAGATTATAGGCTGATATATAATTGCATGACATGTCAGCACAGGAATATCTGCCTGAACACACCACTCTTTCACACCAGAAGCACTTCTGAGACAGTTTTTCCTACATCAGTTGCCCTGTATAGTTATAAAGGAATAGATTCAGCAGGACAAGCTGAAAGAAACTCAAACCAGATACAATCAATACACAGAAAAATAACTCATACTTCCGCGCAAGTCAAAAGCCTAGCAATCTCAGCAATCGGTCTCCAGAGAAGCCTGAATGGTGTCAAACCCACCAAACACTCACCTCAGTACCTGTATCACTCTACGCATTCCAGAGGTCATTAACTCAACTTTGAATATTTCCCATGTGTGCAAAAAGCACAGCTAGGAGGTGAGTAGCTGCGGCACTGCCGGAGGGATGTCCCTTTCTCAGAAGAGGTGGTGATGAAAACCCTTTTTGAGCTGTTCTGCACTCCTTGGAAACAGATTAAACTAACAGCCCACAACCTCCAGAAGACACATGAAGCATTTTAGGATTGAGTCGCTTCCAGCAAACTGACTGAACTGTAAGTGGACAAAGCTAAAAGAAGATATTCATAATATCGAGGGAAGGAAGGCTCTGCAGAGGGATCTGGATAGGCTGGATCGATGGGCCGAGGCCAACTGTATGAGGTTCAACAAGGCCAAGTGCCGGGTCCTGCACTTTGGTCACAACAACCCCATGCAACGCTACAGGCTTGGGGAAGAGTGGCTGGAGAGCTGCCCGGCAGAAAAGGACCTGGGGGTGTTGGTCGACAGCCGGCTGAACATGAGCCGGCAGTGTGCCCAGGTGGCCAAGAAGGCCAACAGCATCCTGGGTTGTATCAGGAATAGTGTGACCAGCAGGAGTAAGGAAGTGATCGTGCCCCTGTACTCGGCACTGGTGAGGCTGCACCTCGAGTACTGTGTTCAGTTTTGGGCCCCTCACTACAAGAAAGACATTGAGGTGCTGGAGCGTGTCCAGAGAAGGGCAACGAGGCTGGTGAAGGGACTAGAAAACAAGTCTTATGAGGAGCGGCTGAGAGAACTGGGGTTGTTTAGTCTGGAGAAGAGGAGGCTGAGGGGAGACCTTATCGCTCTCTACAACTACCTGAAGGGAGGTTGTAGGGAAGCGGGTGCTGGACTCTTCTCCCAAGAAACTAGCGATAGGACGAGAGGAAATGGCTTCAAGTTGCGTCAGGGGAGGTTTAGATTGGACATTAGGAAGAATTTCTTTACTGAAAGAGTGGTTAGGCATTGGAACAGGCTGCCCAGAGAGGTGGTGGAGTCGTCTACCCTGGAGGCGTTCAAAAAAGGTGTAGACGTGGCACTCCAGGGGCTAGTTTAGGAGTCATGGTGGTGTTAGTTGATGGTTGGACTTGATGATCTTAGAGGTCTTTTCCAACCCAATGATTCTATGATTCTATGATTCTATGATAATGAAGGTAGAATTTTGGGCTCTGCATAATACAGTGTATAGGCACAGCAAGATGCACGACTTGAAATACACTGGTCTGGTTACGATCTATCAGAGCACTGCATAAGGCATGAATCTCAGATGAGCTCAAGGCTAGCTAAAAGGAACCTTTTGAGGAGCTATAAATACCCTCTTTCTCCAACTAACTTGCCTTTTTTGGTACTTTAAACAGTTACCTAATTCAGGCTAGATAATTTAGGTTAAGAGCATCTGGTTTTACCTGCACTGAAAACATACTCTGAATGCTGCAGTCCATCATTACTGTTTTCTTCCTTAAGATCTTTTAAACCACAAATGCATTCTGGATCATCCCCAACAAAGAGAATAAAGAAATTCTAGACTAAATTAACTTCCTTGAAAAGGTACCAACATTATCCCAAGTTTCTAAGCATTAGGCTCCACTATGCTCATAGGTATAACAAAGATCACATACATGGCTGGAAGGAAGTTTAAGGAAGGATATGCTTCTAGGAAATGACTTTATGTTGATCATAGTGGAGCAATCTAGTGGTGAATCACATGTACTTTGTCAAAGAGAAAAAATAAATCTCTGAGAATCAAAGTGTCCCATCGCCCAATGAGTTTCCATTGGGAGCAAATAGATATAAACAAATCACAGAAAAAGCAAAAAGTATTTAGATGATTACTACATATTTTTGCTTGTCAGTTTTATGGAAGTTTTTTTTCCTGATTGCATTGCAAAGTAACCTTTTAAATATCCGGAACTCATCATTCTTGGATTAAGCTTCTGTAAGCCTTGACCCCAAACTTACACTGCTTAACAGTAAGTATTAATGCATGGTGCCTGTTATTCTGTCATTTCATTGAATAAGAGTCAAATCAGCAAATCTGAAGTACTTCCAACTCCACATAAAGTCAGTAGGATCCTCAGGAGTACAGGACCCCTTTGAAACTAGCATTTAAGATTGCAAAGCAAGTCATCTGGCTGTTGCAAAAAGATGTTAAAGATGTTAATTGGGTGACCTGAGCTGCATTACTTTACAGTCTTTATGGTAATTGTCTTAATAAAAAAAAATTGTTTTTCTAAGCACAAATCAGGAATATTGTTCAGCAACCAGCAACATGATAACTCACTGAGAGCTGGCATACATTTGTTTTAGAGCTACACTGGATTTGAATCCAAAGCATGTGTTTATTTGCAAAGTTCAGCTATAGAGTGATGGCCTGTATCTCTGGAGGTCATGTCAGTGAAACTTAGAACAGCTGCTCAGATTTTCCCAGAAGTGTGTCACACAGGGAGATGAAGAGCTATTCCGCAGCACAACGGATAACCTCTGATGCAATACATTCCTGTTCAGTAGTATCTAGCGCTTGTCATCACAGGCTTCTAAAATGGAGTGAAACCAAGCATCTAGTGTATGTAACACATACGTAATAATAATTCTTATGAGGGAGCAGTTCCCCCAAAAAAACCCTACTTTATTGATTTCAGAGCAGTAACTGGGAACAAAGGTTTCACCAACTGGCTTATAAGCAAGATTTAGAAAAGAATTCACCAAACATTTATTTGTTCTGCAGGGTGCTATAATCCTGGAGAGGTGGGAAGTTTGACTTCAGGAGTAAGCTTCCCCATCCTAAGTTAGGGAAACATTTCCTTCAGGTGTCTTTAGGACTCCAGATGTGCAGAGTCATAAGGACAGGGAATTCTCTTGAGTGCTCACCTGTTTCTGTGCCTAACAAGATAATCACTGGTGCCAAAGACCTATAACTGTCTGTCTTTATGTTTCTTCCCCTACCTTGATAAAAAGAACATTTTCCCCACGGAAATGTCTTGCCCAGCTGTGGATGTAAGACCCACCACAAAAGCCTCACGTACTCTTAGTGGCAGGAGTAGGGGAGTGTGGCATGGGGAACCCACTGCAGATACCTCACTGTGTAGAGAGATGCATGGAAGAATTCCCAGGGAAATAGCTCCTGCTCCCAGTGCAGGAAGGAGCAAATCATGTTGCTGCACAAAACCTCTTTCTTTTCGATGCGATTCATTTGTAGACAACAATACAGGGGCCCAAAATAAAACATGCGTTCTTTTCCAAATGCAAGCAACATTGTCTTCCTCTTAGCATCTGTCAAACGACAAAGCAGCGCATAGATGTATAGCTAAATACTGTCAAGCAATGCAAATCACTGCAAGCGGAGAAGAAATTGACAAAAAGGGAAAAAAAGAGTTTCAGTTCCTTTTAGTGAAGTTTAACCTCCCTAAGTTCATGAACTCAGTTATCTAGCATTAGCCACTTGTAAAAATATTAGCTTCTGGTTTTCCTGTTTCTTCTGCTGGAGGATTAATTTCCAGGAACTTTCAGTCTTTCTTTTGATTCTAATGCTCTTAAAACAACTGCTAGAAAAGCCACAATATAGTCCAAATCAAACCCAAAACCAACACAATGAAACATTTTATTCATAACCACTTTTGTACTAATTATTTGGTTATTTTCCACCAAATCATTCACAAAACCAAAGCAGACAGAAGTACAGGAGGGACCTATTTGTAAAACACCCAAAGGAACACCTTTGCTCTCTGATGAATCTGTTGCCTGTCTTAAAGCATCCACACACACAAACAAAATACTTTTTCTTACCAGCTACAAAGAAATGTGGTCTTTCCCAAAACACTAAGCTGCTGATTGTAAAACAATGTTCAGAGCATTTATTTGTTTCAAATCTGTTATGCACTACATCTCCAACCACATTTCCATTTTTGATTAATCCAGCAGCTGTGTTTCCCTGGAACAAGAGCAGATCATAAAGTCCAGGATGAAGCACAAAAGAACACAAGATAAAGGGAAAAGTGCCAGACACTCCATAGTGCTCTTTGAGCGTTCGCTATTGCTGCTGACTTTACTTGAAGAGCAAATATATACTGGCAACAGGAGGCAGTATAAAATTCTCCAATAGGTAGTCCCTGCTTCACCTGTTAAATTCAACTCCTTACAAGCCAGGAAGAATGCCTCTGGCAAACGGAGCCTGTAATTGTAGGTGATTATTTTTTAAATTCTGCCTTTAATTATACTAGCACACCCACACAGAAGTCAATGAAGTTGCAGACCAAAAATCACTTGATATTTTCTGTTAAGTGACAAACACCCACAAACATATATATAATCAGAAAGGCGGACAAGCAAATTGTCCCACAGCACATCCTCTAGAACATCGGTTCTTGAAGATCTGGCTATGAAGCCAGAAGCAATTTCCACCTCGCTCGCCACAACAGTTCTCACTTGTTTTTCACCTCTGTCATTTTAATTTTAGGTTACAAATGCCTAAATCCTCACAGATTTGCAAACAGATGTGCTGGGGGAAGTGGTTAAAGCAACATTTCACAATTCTCGTCCAGCTAGAGAACTAGCTAACAAAGGTAATGCCAAGCCACAGCTTCTTTACAGAACCACCCTGGGTAGGAAGCCAGGAGCACTCTGTACTTAGTTACAGAGTTGCTGCTGCATTCCTCGGGAGCTTTCCAGAAATCCCCCAGGAGCCACTGAATCTAGTACTTTTTCCTCATACGAAGCTGAAACAACTTCCTTCTGCAGAACTACTTAAGAAAGACCAAGAGTCCTGACCTGAACCGGTCAGGATCACTCCTTCATATATCCCTTGCAACAGTCTTACATGAATATTATTTATTTCAAGATCAGTTCAGCTTTGTACATTGTTGATATCAGTGTTATATCTAGAAGTTATTGTCACTCTGGAGTTGCTCTAAAGTGAAAGTCTTATTCAATTTTTTCTTTGAAAGAAAACAACAATATATTCTTCAAAGCAAACAAATAGATGAGCAATTTTCAAATAAAATGCATTTCTGTCTTCTATTTACATTTCTCAGGGCAGTAGAAGGCCTTTTTGTTTCTATGATTCAGACCAAGTCTTCCACTTTTACTAATAAAAAAATGCTCAAAACGTTAAATGAATGGTTTATTTCATTGCTTGGTATGGCAGTCCCACTTACCGTTGAAATGATTAGTTCTTTATGTAAAGTAGGCGTATGGGTAAAGAAATTACCATAGATACTACCATCAGCCTTATAGAAAATATTAGGAAACAAATGTGTAACAGAATAGGAAACTGTTTCTCATAGATGGCATGTAATGACCAAAAGTATTACAAGGAAACAGGACTTGTGTAGGGTTTTTTTAATTTTGTTTACCTTTCCTCATTTTTACCTAGATTACTTTACCTTGAACACCACTTACTGACCAAGTGTGACGTCAGCTGGACTATTTACACTATCTCAGACTCTTCAACAGAAATCTGGTGCTGGGTTATACGAGTGCTATCAATCCCACACATAACACTTTGAAAGTAATTTTGACGTAATTGTTTGCACGCAGCTTAAGAGCGTACTGTATTTTAGACATCTTATATAAGAATTACTTGGTTTAAATAAACTTAGAAACCAACAATATGTATACTATTTCTTCTTACTAAGTGGACTTCCAGTGTTCTGTAAGACTATCTCCAGGCTGGACATTAAAGATGGGAAGAGGAATCAAGGTCATGATCTTACCCATATTCCCAAAGTTTGGATGAGTCCAGATACAAGGTTCTGTTTTTATCTTCTGCCTATGAGTAAATACATAAAAGAGCTCAGTCATACCAAGGTGTGCTGGTCCTTTTAGGGTAATTCTCGCACTGCGACTCCCATGTGGTACAGCAATCACGGTTTCTTCCCCTAGGAAAATTAAAGAGCTGTTTTAGAAGTTATCTTGCATCAGGGAATTTGCACATCACATAACTAGACTGAAAACTGTCAAATGTGTCTAAGAAAATATTTAACAGGTTTCACAATTTTTCTATTAAAATAATCTTATGTTATTTTATTAAGTACAGTCTTTTTGTTATGCTATGCAACTATTAAGACCTACGAATGGACTTGTAAATCTTTCTTGCTATTGGAAAATTATTTGCTATTAACAAAAACAGCTGAAATGTCAGTAATGTATTAGGAACATATTTACACTCTGTTGTCCTAGTTTTATTTCCTAATCACTGAACTGACATAAGGAATCTGCTAAGTAGTACTTCCCCCTTACAAAAATCTGCAGCTGTTCAGTCTCATTTTGCCCACACCTCATTTCCTGCTGCAGGTCACAACTTTAATAAGTGGCAGGACTTACAGGAAATAAATCATCTACTTAACACCAACCCTTAACCAATTACAGACCAGTTAAGAGCAAATATATATTAGCTATAATGTGTATGTTATAACAGAGTGTCTGCATCTAGCTTACCATATAAGATCATTCCTTCCAGTAAGAACTTCAATTTAAAATTAACTATAAACCAAGCCAGCCCTGAATAGGACATGTCAATACAAAACAGCTTTTGGCTGCCCGAATGACCTCTTCATATATAAATGTACAACACACTTACTTCAGTGCATTTTACAAAGGCAGAAAGTTATTACTTTCCATTTCAAATGTAGGAAATCTGTGATTTGCCCAAGCAAACTGAGTTAACAGTCAAATCAATAGACCAGAGTCTTTAGAGTTCAGAGCTCTCAGAAAAGGGTAGGCATAGCGCACGCCAGGGATATCCACAAAAGGACGAGAGAAGTGTCCGAGCAACAAAGTACCAGCGTGCTGTCTCCCACTTCCATCACAGCCCAACTGCAAATCTTCTTTGAGGCAGGACCTGCAAACATAAGCCCATTGCAGGTACACCCCACAGAGGGAGCTCTGTTCAGTGATGGCATTAACATATGTCTAGGGGCTGGTGTAGAGAAAGTTCATTTTCGCAAATTCAAAAAGTAATGTGAGTTGAATGTCAGTGATACATTGGCTCCAGAATAACTCACACAATATTTAGAGGAAGAATGTTTGAGTTTAGTTTTAACTAAAAAAATAGTTGAAGAATCTTTCTTTCCACTTTAAACCAGACCTTTTTATAGTAGATGCTAAATTATCAGCTTCTGGTTTACATCTCCTTAGCATAAGTATGAAATCCTGCCAAATGTTCAGGATACTTCAAGCAAATACTGCAATTATTTTTTCTGAAATAAACACCTTCTTATGTTACCGTTTTTATATCACCAATTTCTAGGAAGGTCATTTAAATATAACAATTTATTTTTGATGTAATAAAATATGATCTTTATTAATTTCATACTTGGGTATTCCACCAGAGTGCAAAATACTACAGTAAGAACAATAATACAGTTAAGGAGCCCTGGAAAAAACATTAACTACTGAACCACTTAATATCTTTTTGCATCTTGGTTTTTCATCAGGCGAATTGCTAAAGATAGCCAGAAGGTAGTGGATGTGTATATCTTTAAAGTAAGGAAATAACTACTGAATTCATATGTGCTCTACAGTATTTGAGAGAAAGCAGGTTTGAGGGGCCCATCTGTCCCTACTTGGTCAGGAATTGTATCCCGTCTTGACAACCAACCAGCAGTTACAGCACAAAACCTCAAATAAGAGTCTGATTACGACTAGTTCTGAATACATGCAACTGCTGTTTTGAAGTGGAACCAAGGGCACTCTGCACTGAATGGACAAGGCCCAGATTTGCAGATGTGCAGAGATGTGTAGGACTGCTCCTCTTGAGAACAACCAGGGTCTTTCTGCTGTGCTTCCTCCACCTCCTTACAGCAAGCTCCGCTCGCCTCTGCAGGCCTTGTTGATCCCTTTTCAGGATGCTTCACATTCCTTTAGCAGTACTACAGACATTCCACCCTCACCAAAGCACTCCCTGATATGGTCCAAAAGTCTCACGGGGGTGCTAAATTTGGTGTTTCTCTGTGGCGGAGACAATATTACCAGAAAATATTTTATTTGCATTAGAGGAGATGACTAAGTTCACCACCACAGCAATGTTCAACCTCTGCAGCCCCACAGACCTGTAAAGAAGTCTGACAGCAGGAGATTCTTGTAACCTGACTGAGATAATTATGACCTAGGGCAGTCTTTCCATGAGATGAAGTAAATTACAGGAAAAAATAAGAGTGACATTTTTGGAATTCTGAACAGAGATAGGGAATTGGAAGAAAATGGGACAGAGCTGACCTAAGGGACTCCACCTTCTCCTGAGGACAGCTTTGACTTCCTATGAAACAGTAGTTATGGTTGTCCAGGTCTGGCTCCAAAGCTGTATATTCCAAAGGTGTCCAGTTCTCAGTTGAAGCATATAATTCATATTCTTAAAAGAACACAAGGCCCTGTAAACCCATTTAAAAATGGTTATAGTACATTTCCCATTAAATCAGTAGGATCCACAGTGTTAAAAGGAGTGAACTCTTATGAAAACATAAGGAGAAATTGCTACCCTGAAATCTATACTTAGAATTTCCAATTATCTCCCCCCCGCCCCTTATAATATTTATGTATCTTTGAAAGTTAATTGCTGACCTTTGTCTAAAGCTGAAAACAAGTAAGCCCAAAATCATCTGGAACATGCAGAAACACTAGACTGTAAAATCTGATTTTAGAGTCAATAAAGCTCACCTTAAAAACCGAGAAACAGGTGAGATGTTGTCTCTATTCTAACACTGCTTCTACTGTAGGGATTCCCAAGAGCATGTGGGTCATCTTTCTCCAGCACCTGCTTGAAATGGGCTTTCTGCCCTTACCTGGGGACTCTCTCAGCAAATGTGTGTGCACACACTACACATAGCACTTGCTGATTAAGCTCCCGGATTGCTTTTACTTTAGATGGCAAGGTTTGATCCTGTTTCTATGGTGTTAATGTGGATTTAGATTTTGGATTTCGATGAGAGCAAGATCAGACTCCCTGCTATGGTAAGACTGGGAGCTAATCCCCAGGATCAAAATAAAGGAGCCACATTCCTGAGCTCAATCCAATTCAGCAGGTTTTATTTATTTTTCCATGTGGGCCATGGTGGACCCATTTACTGTTTCACATATGGGCCAGTTGGGATTTTTTCCTCTCTGCTCTTACAGCAGGGCAGAGGGTTTATTTCAGGCCTATAAAAACTGTTTCCTTCCATGTATTTGCTCAGCACTTATCTGCTGGTCCTCCAGTTCTGATCGAAGGCCTATGTGCTCTCAAAATACAAAGAACAGTAGTCCAGGAACAACTACCAACACAAGGGAACTAAAAAGCTCAAAATGTTTGGACTCTTACTGCAGTGGCTTCCCTCATCCACTCTAGCATTAGGCATAATTTCAGAAGATGTTGGTGCTGACCTGCCTAATGACAAGAATCTGCACAAAGCCAAATAGATACTCTTTAAGAGACACCTGAACTAGATAGGCATGTGCTACTGAAAGCAGCAGTTATATATCTTGACCCCAAAAGTCACATTGCAAAATCTGTATGTGCGCATCCTTTCTGTCCTTGAGTCCTTCCCTCTCCAGTCTCACTCTCCCACTCCTCTGTACCTCCATCCCTCTGGCTGCTGGTCTTAAGACTCAAGGCTGCCTCTTCACCTGAGAGTCCCACTTCTATGCATTGGGGAGTAAGTATTTCTAAGGTGTGGTAACCTGCTTTTGAGACAGTGTGGCCCCAACTCATTTTAGTTACATACTTACTTTCTACTTCTGGACACCTCTTCTAAAATTTGTATGCACTGGACAAAAATGTACAAAGACACACAGTAATCAGCCCATCAAGAAAATGGATCTCAAGGAAATGCAGTGCGAAATAGTAGTGAAATAGCCAATATTCTTCCACAGGAATTTCTCTAAGACAAGAGAGATCAGGAAAGTAAAGAAGGACGCTTCATACTACCTATAACAGCCCCAAGTAAACCAACCAAATGGATCTGTAGACTGAAATAGTTGGTGCTGAAGACCCAGCATCCACACTATACACATTGCAAGTGCTTCACTTTGGACTAACTCTAGTCTGATCCCATGGACTGCATATTCAGTAGCTGTTGGAGAACATTAGGTGCTTTTCTGAGGCACATCTTCTAGTTCAGCTTCATCAAAAAAAAAAAAAAATCCAGTTTATGCTCTCCAAGGCAACACCACATGTGAACTAATAAGCAGTATGTTAGGACCATGATGAAATTCCTTCAAAAAACCATACTCTTTATCCAAACTGAAATGCTAATGTATTGGCATTCTATCCCTCCACACACACAGTTCTTCTGCCAAACCAGTCCCAATTCCCTCTCCTGGCTCTACACATAGTTGATTTTTCCCCTTCCTCTTGAAGTGTTTCTCACCATCTCCCATCCCAGATTCCTCATCTAATCTCAGTCTTCCGCTCTTCCTCTGTTTCTTTGACCCAATGTATCTGTACAGGCAGTCCTAGGTCCTCCTCCCACCTTCTCATATCCTTCTTTCCTTCACTGTATGAACTAATGTCAAATTTTTCTGTTCAGCTAGTCTCATCTTGTCTTTCCCTCTCCTCATGTGATCTCTTCACCCCCAGTCATAAGTCTGAAGCTCAGGAGAGTCAGAAGCTCTCCACAAAATCTCTCTGTAATGCCTGAATGTGAGGCAGGAGGTATCATCCAGTTCATTCCATGGTACCCATTCTGCACTGCAGCAAAGTAGAACGCAAGAGCAACCTCAAGGACACTTTTTAATAGCTTAGCTCTGGAAGAGCAACATGTTGATTTATTCTAAGGAGATTGCACACATATGATCTGTTTGCAGTTAGGACATGTAACAAGCTAGAGCACACTTAAAAGGACAAGTTTTCAGAAATGTCAGCTGTTAACATCCAAGAAGCCTCTACAGGGACTGAAGGAAAAGGATGTTTGGTTGGTTGGTTTTTTAAGGGCTGTAGTAAAATATGTGTTGATGTTCACAGATATTGCAAAAGACTTGTCCATGACCAGAAGACCATTGCCTGCCAAATTTCAAATCCCTGATCCGTGATCAAGTCCAACAATGGGGGATGTTAAGACATACTAAAGAAAAGGTTTCAGGAATGTTTTGACAGTGGGAAACAACATGTTTTTCTCTGCTCTGTCCTTGGAATATGCTGAGCTGTTTTGGCTGAATTTTCTCCAAAACATTCAGCACCCGGCATGGAAAGTTTCTGACCCAGCTGTTGAATTTTGGCAAAAAATCATTCGTATAAAGTGAAGTATCAGGCAACCTTGACAATGGGGGTTGCTAGCTCCATGTATACTGATTTCAAAGAGGGAGAAAGATGCAAGGTAGCAAGTTGTCACAAAACTGAGCCAGCTGATGATAGTGAACAGGGAGCCTTGCAGAAGGCCTCTGTTTAGATAAATGACCAAAGTGAAATTAGGTTTTTGGTTAAGTGTGCTTGGGAATAATGACATACAAACATATGACAATAAGTGACAAACATGTGACACAAGTGCCATAGGATATAAAACACATGGCAGGAAGAAATTCAAACAGTTACAAAGCTGTCGATATTGAACTCATTTGACCATGAGCCAGCACTGTGCCCTTGTGGCCAAGAAGGCCAACAGTATCCTGGGGTGCATCAAAAGGAGTGTGGCCAGCAGGCCGAGGGAGGTTATCCTCCCCCTCTACTCCGCCCTAGTGAGGCCACATCTGGAGTACTGCGTCCAGTTCTGGGCTCCCCAGTTCAAGAAGGACTGGGAACTGCTGGAGCAAGTCCAGCGGAGAGCCACAAAGATGATCAGGGGACTGGAGCACCTCTCTTATGAGGAAAGGCTGAGAGACCGGGGTCTGTTCATCCTGGAGAAGAGAAGACTGAGGGGGGATCTTATCAATGCTTACAAATATCTAAAGAGTGGGTGTCAAGAGGATGGGGCCAGACTCTTCTCAGTGGTGCCCAACAACAGGACAAGGGGCAATGGGCACAAACTGGAACACAGGAAGTTCCACTTGAACATGAGAAAAAACTTCTTTACTGTGAGGGTGACAGGGCACTGGAACAGGCTGCCCAGAGAGGTTGTGGAGTCTCCTTCTCTGGAAATATTCAAAACCCGCCTGGATGCGGTCCTGTGGACCCTGCTGTAGGTGTACCTGCTCAAGCAGGGGGGGTTGGACAAGATGATCTCCAGAGGTCCCTTCCAACCCCCAGCATTCTGTGATTGAAACTTTTTGTACGAAGCTTTTAGCAAAAAGTTAAGAAAGGTAAAACTTGCAAGTATCAAACAGTTTGAGAATCAAATAAGACCAGATTAGGACAAGTCTGTGCCTTCACTCCCTGTTAATTTCAGAAACAGCATCTTTTCCTCTTCCTTGGTATCAGAACCAGAACACTTTCCTACCATTTCTTGCCAACAATGGTGCAGAAAGCAGACATCAGGGCCCAATCCTACAATTTTTCCATGTGCACAAAGTGCAGTGGAGTTAATGGGAGTTCCATGCATATAGTACTAGAAACATCAGGCCCATGATATCTCATTTCCCAATGGGATGGTACATTTTACAACCTATTACACTTTTTGTTTGAATATCATTAGTCAAACCTTTAATCATTTTACCAGAATGTAAAATCTGCCTTGCTGGCAGAAGTCTAACTTACTTTGCCTTTCAAAGGCAATTAAGTGTTAGTGGAAAAAAAAAAAAAGAACTTTTGAAATGACAGTTCGTTTCATATTTGCAAAACAGTAAGCTTTCTTTCAGTGCTGTTTAGCTTTCCGATCAAAGGCATTTGTTTTATGTAAAAACATATAAAAAAAAGATAATAAAACAAAGTGAGTCCTTTATGAGAAATCACTTGCTATCAATGCCTAAATCTCTTCTTTTAAAATAAGGACCAGGATAACTAGGCACTTCTTTTTTCCCTTACATCTCCTTTTTTTTTTTTTTCCATAATAAAATCTTTGGCTCTTGCTTTCCTTCCAACTCTTTAATTTGCCTGATTGCACAATAAAATTTACACCCTGCTCGCAACCTTACAAGCTCCCTCAAATACATGTCTGTCATGTGTCAATATTTTACTTCTCAACGCTAGTTCTGAAAGCTTCCAAATTACTGTTTGGAAGATATTGTGTCTCCCTTCATTGATACATTACCACAAAGAAAGTATGGCTTTATTTCCACATTTCATTCACACAGAGCATGATTACATGGAACTGCTTCCATAGTGTTGAACAACTTGACCCAAAAAAGATTTTGGCACTATCACAATACCAAAAAAAATCATCAAAAGTTCTGATTTTCGTAGCATGCGTACTGTTTTGATTATGTGAATGGTAATTCATTCATATAATCTAGCCTACCGCAGTGCAAGATAAAACCAAAACTTCACACAACTGACATCTTTCCCCAGAATAGTCTTTCTTCATCTTTAGTTTTAAAGAACTCTTCAAGAGCCACTGAACTATGACAGAGAAAACAATGAAACACAGGTATTCTTCGTGACTTGGTCAAGGTAATGGGAGACCTTCCACCAAGTGATATCAGCTGTAGTCAGCTCTACCTGTGCCAGAATACAAGTGAAATTAATATTTTCTGTCGCAAAATGACAGTTTCAAAACCAGATCCCCCCCTTTACCACTTTGTCTTTACTGTACTTACATACTAAGCAGCAATTAAATGTGAATCTTTTTATTTCACTTATCATGAACTATCCAGCCAGATTTGCCAATCCAACAAGTTCAGTTTGGGTTGCCTTAAAACTAACTAGAGTGTCCCCAGGAATCGTCCTCCTCCAGGAGGATCTCTGTTGCTGTAAAACTGGAATAGACAATGCAATTCCCTTCTGTTCCAGCTGACCTCCACATCAGAAAGGGGAAGAGATATTTTGTGTGTATATATCTATATCTATATATATATAGACACACAAACCAAATACAACCTGGTAATACTGCAAAAATATTATCCAATCTTTACTGCTTCACAAGTGCTTGTTCTGTGCTGACCAGAAGCTCTGAGTATTTGATATGACAAAGTGAATAAAAAGTGGCCCTCCATGAAAACTCTTTTTCAGCTCATTGTAAGCATTCAAGATATTTGCTCAGTGTTTCAGGATGAAAAACTTTATAAATTACTGAACTACACTCTCCCACCCATGAAAAAGCCCTCTAGCAAAGGCAAGGCAAAGGCTGACACTGATAGCTCATCCAGTACGTAAAAAAAGGCTCTTTGGCTTGTGTAAAATTATTCTGTGACTTTAAAAGATGCTGCCACAAAAATATTAACTTTTTAATTTAGATTACCTTTGCTATACGTGTGTATTGAATTACAGAAATTATGCACCTGCACAGTGGGACCTAACATGAAACCTTGTAGATCAATACAAGTAATCACACTGCAAGTTAACAAGCATTAAGATAACATACATTACACTTCAAGTTACTTCCACATTAAAGCATACTGCAAGCAGTGGCATTTAAAAACCCATGGAAATATTTATATGTACTGCAATGAGAATTAAGCATGATTCAATATACAATAGCTCTTTCAAAATCAGGGCACAAGTGAAATCTTTGCAGGCTGAACTGCAACAGTACTAAAATAAATGCACCTGTCAAAGGCAGGTGCTTTATCCATTTAAAAAAAAAAAAAAAACCTGCTTGCATTTGAACTTTGAGTATTGACTTTACTCTAAGAGCATCAGATCATCACCCTTGCACCTTGCGGCTCTGCATCTCCATGTGAGAAATGCACGTGACAAATGCATATTGTGAGTTCAGAAACAGAAATAGTAGATGTGAGGCAACTATCTCACATGATAAACACATGGGACATAAGCTGTGAGATTAGAGGGAGCATCACCTGTGAGGGTGGAAAGGACAAGTGTCAGAGGCAAGACTGTGACAAACCTTGCCTGGATATCAAAATAGCCAGACTCTTAAGGCTCCAGTAAAGGGTCTAATTCTGATACCCCTCCTCTCCTATCTTTTCAATGCTACTGAGACCTACGGAGTTACTCACAGTAAGACGCTAATTATTTTGAGAAAGACTGGTAAAAATTGAGCTAAACACACAAATGAAAGAGAAGAAAGTATTATTCCCTTTCACCTTGTGCTGTTTGTATCATACAAGTAGTTAACTTGCCTCTGAAGTTCAACTGTCTTTAGACAGTTAAAAAAAAAAAAAGCAAAAAAAAAAAGCAAAGTTAAGTTGGAAAACAGGCACTTTCAATCACAGGCCACAATTTCCATAAAACCATCTATAAGATGTTTCCATGATTTAAAAACATTGCTGCAGCATCACATATATTGCAACATGAGGATACTCTCTAAAATAAGATGTGCATCTTGATGGTTATTCCTGATAGAATGAATTGAGTAACTCTATTAAAAAAAATGCATATCTCAAATTCTTTCCTAGCTATACCCTGATGTGTGGTATCCCTCATGGAATTTCAATAGACTAATCTAGCACAGACTTTAGAATAAGTAGCTTTGGAAAACTGCAAACAAGTATACAGTTAAAAGGTCAACACTCTGCAATATGTATGTTAATATACAAGCAGAAAACATAGTCAAGGATAAATTATTATAGGATCAATTTGCAACCTACTTTTTTCTGGTGAGACATGTGCCTTAGCTTGTCCCCTCACAAGCCTGCACGTTGAACCATCTCCTGCACAGATTCCACAGTTGTCTTCCTTGGCATTGCTCCCAAGTTGTCGATCACAGCCTACTGCCTGCCAACATCAACACCACAGTCAGAAGGAGGGCAAAGCTGTAGTAGACATGCTCAGGTTTCTGGAATTTTATTTATTATGTTATCCTTCTGATTTTATGAGCTGGCCTCATTCTATCAAAGCATATCTTGCTATTTAGGATTTTAAAAGCACACTGTCATTTCCACGATTTTAATGATGAACCACAACAACTGATACAGTAAGCTATTCAAGCATAGGAAATACATGAACCCGTTTCCCACTACTTATGTGAATGAATACCACACTGAGCGTTGTCCTTTCCAACACAAGGGACAACTAAGTTATTTACAATTTGTTTTTCATCACCTGTTTAATTATGTCTGAGAAAGGATTAATGCAATGAAATAACCCAAGTTAAATATTTAAAAGGCACTCAGCCTTCAGCTTCACAGACAAGCAGCTGTGGGCAGTGCTCATAATCTAGTGTCTTGGCCATTCAAAATGTAACTGGCATTCGTGTAGACCTATTTGCCATTTACATCAATGTCAATCACATATACATTTGCTAACCAGGTTAGCAACTTGGATTGAAGGAAACTTGGATGATTCAGTTCTCCCCTTTTGATTTTTTTTTTTTTTGTTTCTGAATGAGGCCCGATCTATAAAACTTTCCAATGATTATTATAAAAACACCCAAATTTAAACACTGCCAAAAATTCCAAAAGCAAAGTTTTTTGAAAAACTATCAACTGAAAACTCTCCAAACTATAATGAAAACATTTTTCCAGGTTTTCCTTTTTCTTCATATCAGTCACCCCACAAGAAGCATGGGAGTGAGAAGGGGAAGACAAAGCAGAATAGACAACATTGACTAAAAGCACCTTCCTGCTGAAAGGGAGATAAATATTTGGTCTCACCTATCTTACCATTCACTATTTCATAGAAAAAATTTGCAGGGAGTACCAAATGCAGAGCAATGTAGTAAAAAGCCAGTCTGCAGCTTCAAGTTTTCTCAAGTCAGCCTATATGCCTCTTATATCCACACATCCCTGAGAAGTGCAGCTAATTCATCATGGACACATATATTTAACCAAACTCCAAACTGACAAACAGATAGAAAGCACTCTGCAAAGTCATAGTTAAAAGCAGTGCTAGAATTCTGAAATTGGCCAGCACACTCCTCTTCCTATATAAAAATGCTTGGAAGGGGCAGTCTTAGCTGCCAAGATCCACTGCATCTGTGCTATGCCAAAACTGACACACAATCCCCTTGGATAGGTGAGGATTGAGTCTGCACGTAAGAGGCAGGGTGGGTCTTTGAGTCTCTGAGTTAACACACACACACACGGGGACACGCACACAGCACAGATCATGCACATCCGCTGCCAAACATGGTGAAATGCAATCTCGACATTTCATGTGTTTATCGAAAAGACAGGAAAGCAGCCCCACCTCCCACTCCTGCCCCTTTCCCTTATTTTCCCAGTTCCCTACATCCTGCATTATCTTAAGAGAAGAGCATTATGGAAGACAGTTTATGACACTTCGGTTGAGACACATGCTGCACTGAACAGCATCTCCTTGCTAAAGGATTCAGATTTACCATAGAATTCTACATTAGCAGCAGGAAATTATTTTATTGGTGCAACTGAAGGAGATCTTCATCCTATGTAGCCCAGCAAAGAATTCATTTTAAAAAGAAATAAGCAGCTTAACTGAAGTGATTTAATGTAGTGTTAAATGTTAACAAAAACTTAGTTGTAAAAATGAAACAAATCAACACACATGTGTGTGAAATGAGGTGGTCTCGGAACAGGTGCTTATTTACTACATAGAAGCTATGCAGGAACACTATACTATAATTTGGGATTGGATTAAAGATTAAAATGTTTTCACCTGAAGATGCTTTTTAACATTAGTATGACATCCAGAAAATAACAAAAAGAAAAAGATTGTAAACAAATTACTCTAAACAAGCTTATCTTCCCTTTTTCTCACCAATTAGCATTGAGAAATGAATGAAACCACCACCATTTCAGAAACAAAAACTGTCTGGGCCACTGTGTGAATCAGAAAGCAGGTAAAACTTAAAGGGATATAATAATGAAGTGCTCGACACATTGGCCTTAGATTTGACAACTGTCTTTCAATTCCCAGATCTGCAACAGACTTCCTTTTTGACCTTTGAAAACTTCCTGTGCTTTTCGATTCCAGTCTGTGAAAGGGGTATAATTGCAATTCCCCACCTCATAGGGATGTTGCAAGAATAAATCTCCTAAAGATTCAGAACCACTCAGATGGTGCAATGATGGAGACCATGCCAGTAGTTGAGAGAGTCTATATATCTCTCAGGTAGACTTTTAAAGTATTTATTGCTCTCCGCTGCTTCTCCTGCTCTTATTCACATAAAGATACTACTAACACACGGATGTAAATTGTTAGAACTACTGCAAGTGCAATCTCTCCCCAGATCTCACAAACACAGTTGCATTTCATAGTGTAATCTCATTTTCTAAATATTAAGAATCTGATTATTCACTCATCAATTAATTCTCAAAGGAAAAATTAAGCTGCACATTGTGATACTCTGTGTGAGAAATTGCTATTTTTATTAGCTTAAGCTGTTGTATATTTGTAGGCTACAGATCCTGCAAGCCTTTGGTTGGAGAAGGGTATTGAGCAAGCAGAGTACTTGCAAGACCAGCCCATTAAAGCCCAACATGATAATAATAAACATACATACTGAGCTATTACACACAGTCACTATGAAAACAAACTCTCATTGCATATAACAAAAATTATACAACTGTGCAAACACAAGGCACTATTGTGTCCAACACGGAATGTAAGAAAAAAAGATAATCAGCACAGCAGCATACTGTAGAGGACTGTTTCATAGAATATTATTGCTTATTTTTTAATAAGACACAAATGCCACAGAAATAAAACAGGAGTGCTAGCTGCAAGGGACTTGGATGTGGGAAAAACTTTACAGCTCCCCTGCCAGCAAAGGTGGTATGTTCAGCTAGAAGCATTCACCCTCTGTGGACTTCCTTCCAAGATTGTTTATATCAACTGTTATGAATACGAGTATCAAGCAGTGATATACTGGAATACAATTTAGAAATAACTCAAATTAGTATCACAATTTAGGCCTGAAATGAGCACAGAATTTCAGATTTTGTTTAACATCAAGCATCCAAAAATTCTGCAGATTTTCATGTGACAAGCCTCAAATTTAGAGCTAATTCAACAAGTGTTGCCACCCTGGAATCTTAATGAGTGAACACTAGGGTGGGGTGATCAACACTAAGGTGGGGTGTATTTCAAACCTGAATGTCTAGAGTTAGCCTTTTTTATCTCTTCGTAAAACCTTGATAGGAAGCGGTATTTCTCAGACAAGCTGGACAGCCATGGATCTCACCAAAATAACAGGAAGCTGCAAGGTATAGCTTTGGAAATCAGGCCTTAAACGCATATGGTATTTTGACACCAAACATTATGAATTTAAGGTATTCATATTTTAGCCAATAACTATTAGAAAAACACAGTGTTTGATGAAACATTTTGAAGAGAGTACATGTGTATTTGCAAGCAAAGCTGCAACAAGGACAAGAAAATGATATATGGCAACAGCCTTCCTCAGCTCACGCACCATCTCAGCAAGCCAAAGAGGTCTGATGATTTTCACAATTAAGCCATTTGTTAGGGTTAA
>WAAD01018721.1:65342-95765 GCA_013389945.1 Fregata magnificens
AATTAAGCCATTTGTTAGGGTTAATTTACCCCACATTGCTCACTGTTTACAGAGCAAAGGGATCAGCTATAAATATTACAAGCAGAATGGGAAAACATCTGCAGGCTTTTAGGGCATAGTCAGAAATAATTATATTAGGTGATTTTAACATAAGCTGCGTAAACGAAACAAGTGATAATACAAAAACTGTGTAATGGAAGAACTGGGACCCTGTCAATTTAAGAAATCTGCAATCACTGTAATGACTAGGGTGTAAGTGAGCTCCTCAGACAGCAGGGAGAATATTAACCAATATGTAACAAAATGAATAATAAGTAGAAATTTAATATAAAAAGTGTATTGAGGAAATAGGTACTTTGTGCATTTAACAAATTGTCCATGATGGGGTATCTATGAATTTGGATATGGCGGAATTATTTTCAGAAACAGGTGCCTGATCCATTACTGTTTTTAGACAGAACCTGAATAAGTTATTTGTCTGTGTTCTTCCAAAGAAAAAAATAGAAATATGAAAAAGAATAATGCTGTTTTGTCACAAGCAGCTAGGATAGAAAGCATCTGATTAAGCAGTGAACAGAAATGCTCACCTGCTTCAACAAACTTCTAAACTAAATGTTAGTATGCCAGTGCTATTGTGAAAGACAATACTGAAGGGTGTTAAATATTTTGTAGCATGCTTAGAATAGTTCATGTAGGTTCAGAAAGGCAAAGGAAGAGCAAAAGGTCAGGGTATAAAATATAGTGATACAGATGAAAGAAAAATGAAATTGCTGCTGCTATGTTAGTGGTGACTATGGAACGTTACAACTATTTTTGCAAATATGAATCCAAAAATCATTCAGAAGCTCCCGCAGCTGATTCTTTAGCTCTTATTCACTTAGTAGGGTTTCAGCTGAGGAATTAGACTTAAACAAAGAAATTAACATAGCATTTTAATTTTGATTTGTGAAGGTCAAAGTATAATCTGTTAAATTCAAGAATCTTCCTTTCTTAAGGAGACGTTTATAGTTAACTGTGATGAGAAAATGGACAGGACTGCAGGGTGACAGATTTTTAACTAAGATTCCAATATGGCAAAAAAAGCACTGTAGTCAGAAAAATGGCAAACCCCAAACCCCCTTCAGAGTCTTCTCTTAATAAACACAAATACAAACATGGTCTAGAATTGCCAATGCAGAGCCCAATGCAGGATCAGGTTTTGAAATTTCAACTTTTGCTTGTTAGACCATTGCTTTAGGCCTCCTTAACTGTGTTGTTCCCTCAGCTGACCACTCACCCCCAGCTGCAGGCACTCTCTTTCAAAATAGTCACCATTTTTTGTAGAACACATTCCACAGAGGTGAGTTGTCAATCATAAAGATGTTATATGTCAATTATAAAAAAATGCTTCTAGGATGCTAATGACTCAAGATGATATACTTCAAATAAAGAACCTGAAGATACACCTATGCTCTACAAAAGAATACTTACCTGAAACATGAGTAAAACCAGAGATCTGTGCATAGAAGCACCATTTAAGTGTCATTATTACTATCAAAAGCATGAAATTATATACAGCAATAAATATGGTTATAAACAATATTTCTATTTTGAAAGGGGCTCCCCCACTTCTGTGGTCCTCTGGAGCCAGAGATCCAGGTAGAGCCAGAAAAAATACACATACTGAGTTCTCCTAATAGAAGTGGCCACAAAAGAATAAATCACTGCTGTTTTTATTTGTGACAGGTACATAAATTCTATGAAACATTAAGACTGAAGTAGCACTAGTGCCACTCTTTCTCTACCTGCTGTGTCTTAGACTAAGCTCTTTAGCAGACAGATCATTTAAATATTCAGCAATGTATATGTTAAATACTATATCATTTTCTACTTCGATAAATTTTTGATTGATATAGACTCTCATTTATCAGCAATTCCATTAAAATGATAAGTTATGTTTTTCAGTGTTCTATGTTTACTCAAGGGACTGGCAGCTCAGTGTCAGGGAGTGATGCCCTTTATTAATGTGATTTGGTTTAATAAAACAAAAATAGAAAATCAATTCAACAACATCTCAGTATGACCTAATTACCATCCTTCTAGAGTTGCTGAGCAAGCCCCACACTGCTTGGGCAAATCCAGATGAAGGCCTGGCTATTTCAAAGGACGCACAACCATGTGTACTCATGAAACAGACTGCTAGTGGGATTCTAACACAAACTGAAGCAGAAAACCCAGCAAATAATTTAAGGGGAAGTGCCCAATGTGCTTAAAATGTAAAAGAAATACTACATTTCTGCTGAGCAAGGAACTGTACTGCAGAATGCACAAATGGAGATGATAATTATACTTCTTCACAGGAGTGTGATAGGGTTGTTATACTGCCCTTTTCCTCAAGGGCTGAACAGTCTGTAATTATCTCCAGTACACTTTCCCCAGTAGTTTTTGTTTTAAAATTGGCTAGCAACAGATCTGTTATAGCAATATCTCAGTAAGCGAATCCTTTACTGGCTGGACCACTGATCTGCTGAAGGGTGGTAAAGACTTTGTGGACTAGATGCAATTGGGTTTTCAATGCCTATGAAATTTGTCAAGATGTGAAAAATATAGAATAAAAGTAGACTAATACACCAAACAGTTCCAATGAAGTAATGTGACTGCCCTGCTACCAGGATAGTAGTACTTGGGTTGTTATAACCAAACTATTTATTTCAGCCTTACAAGAGATCAAAACTAAGATAAAAATGGAACAAAAACATCTACATACTTTTAAGGTTATCAGCATTGCACAAAATACAAGATAACCTCAGAATTATTTCTGGCAAAAATATCTTCTCCAAGTCTTGTGACTTGACTGCGAAAGGACACGTACTTTATTTCAACATTTACTAGTAAAAGAAGAAAATAGTGAAAAATCCTTACATGCTCAAAAAGATAAATCTCTATTGCAGTTTATTAGAATCACTCTCAACAGGGAAAATTAAAATCCTCAGGGTCTTGGTCAGAGAAAAAGGATTTCTATTTCTACAAACACAGGCACACCACAAAATCCAAAACTCAGAGAAATTAAGGCCGTATTTTAGTGCACAGTTGCATGTGCTATCACAGTACACAGATCTTATTGCATCAATGTCAGCTATTTGCTGCATTTTCTCCTGCCCTACTTGTCTTAGCACAGAATCACAGCCCAGGCAGATGTTAGGAATGTCTGCATCCACACGACAAATAATGAATTTTAAATACAGCTATGGGAATTTATGGTAATAAAAACATGAGTATAAAACCTGTCATGTGAAAATCCTGCTCTGTCTTAATCAATCTTTTCCATGTATCTTTGCCCTTCTGTAAAACCCTGCTGTCTTTCAAAGCCTATCTATTCATTTACTTTGCAATCTCTGCTCACATCCTTTGCTTGGTGATAACTTCAGCTTGCACTTTATTTCTACACAGATAAAATATGTCCCTGGAGAGAAGACAAAGAAAAAACTCCCCCTGGCTCTTTCCCATGCTCATCATCTACAAGTAATTGATTCTGACAAGCAGACGGAGAGATACCAGAATATCCCTCCAATTAAGAAAGTCACTTCCTTTTTTTTTTTTTTTAAATTACTTTTTAAAGTAGTACGGAATATTAGCTTTCAAGCACTGCTTTCAAACTCTGGTTTATCCTCATTGAAGATTTAACTTGTTCTGAGACCTGATTTTGTCCTCACATGGTCCTGTCTCATAACTCTTCAGGTATGTCTAAGCTCAGCCTAACAAAGGCCTGATTGTGGCACAGGTCCTCACATCTCTGCAATCGAGCCAGTGCAGGTCAGTAGCAGCCCAGAGGAGCTGACACAGGCTTCAGCATATGTTAATAAACAGAATACAGCCCCTTCAGGGATCTTGAGTATGTACTCTGACTAACATCGAATGTCCCAGCCCATGACTTCACAGCAAGTGAAGCAGCGATCCCAGTTGCCAAGCTGAACAGGTATTAGTGGTGGTGGGAGTAAGAAAATTTCCCCTCTGTAAGGATTTTCAGTTGTTCATAGATGAGAAAGCATGGAGTAAAGGCAAAGTGTGTCAAAATGCAAACCTCAGAACAGAGGCATAAAATAAGTGAATGACAGGCATGAGGAGACACACCATGACGTTCAAATTCCCCAGCCATCCATACAGTGGAAAAGAATGTAAAGCAGTAAAAAACCCAGAAGATAAAAAATACAGTGCATAAAATTCATTGCATACTAAAGGGCTCCTAAAAAGACTTTCCACATATTTCTGCAAACATTTTATATCTGAAGGCAAGAGGCTAAAGAGTGTTCTGCAATTCTGTAAATCCACTTCCATCACATAAAACAAAGTGTTTCCAAAACATTTAACTCTTACTACAGGATCTGTCACATGCTAGAGCAGCTAAGAGATTACAGGACCACCCAGTAGGGGAGCAAGTACCCTTTCCCACAAGGTCTGCATTTTAAAAAATACGCACACACACTCAGAGGATAGGACACAAACTCCCATTGGGCTTCCTGTTTGTGAGAATGCTTTCGAAAGAGAAATCAACATATGGAATCAGATTACTTTGTTGCTTTTCTGGCTGCATCCAGCCAAGCCTGCCTTGCTATATGAAGGTGAAGTAAGCACTGGAGGATTTGAAGGTTACTAAGGCTCTAGTTCAAGACGACACCCAAATCATGAGTTTTTTCTGCTATCACTGCTCACATGCTTTAGGACCTTGCTAGGCTGGAAAGTAAAATCGCATTTGGACGAAGCTCACTAAAACAAAACAAAACTTGACCGAGAGAATCACTTAGGAAAGAAGAAATATAGATAAGAAACTGGAGATCAGAAAAAATCCACTACTTATCTGACAAGAAAGGATAAACTTAGACAGTAAGAAATCCCTATAGGGAGTATTTCTCCATAAGAAACGGTAGGAGGGAGAATAAGACAAGATCTGAAAAGACATGAGTTTCTAGCAGCAGTGGGAAGCTGCAAAATAAAAACAAGTGATTCCAGAAGACCTTTTCAGTGTCTGAGAGTATCCTATTATTACCTGCAGTAAAAGCCCACCTCTGAGTTGCCAACAGCATCATCACAAGGGAACCACTATACTGAGGTGGACTCTGACATTAAAAGTGGTGCAAGTGCAGCCCTTGGAGGGTGGCTACGTGATCTGCTGGCTTGGGCAGTGCTGAGAGCCTCTGCTGGGTGAGGAAACCAACCCACTGAGGTTATGGAGGGTGATGCTGGCAGGTTACGTAGGATGCGGTAATCCGTGCTCAGCACAGCCCCATCCTTCAGTGGGACTTCTGGAGAGCCACCAAAATTTCCCAGCTGAATTGCAGCTGGAGCTCCCCACTCTCCTCAGTTTTGAGACATATGTCACATGTATGCATAGTCATACAAAGATTTTGATACATAGCTCTCAGAGCAAGAAAGTTTTGTTGGATCTACATGAGTAACTCCCATAGTCTCTCTGGATAAGGTCCAGCCTGCCAACTCTGGTTGGTTTCTACACAGGAATTCCTCCATGCTCCAAAATGTACTTTACTCCATGTGTTTGCTAATTAATTGTACCCAGGGAAGAGTACCAGGGTCAGTATAAAGACTGACTTAACACAGAGATACCTCAAAATCAATTCTCCCCATGAATAAGTCACATGAGGTTTGAAGACTAAAAAAGAGGAAAAGGCAATATGGACATTTTTTTCTTATTTTTAAATATTAAAAAAAAAGATTGTAAATGTTCATTTGGAAAAAAAAAAGGTACTTTTTAAACTGCTATTCAAGAATTAACTACTCTGACTAACATGTGTGAGAAACATAGCTTTATGTTCGCAGTTACACTGGATGGAAAGGAAACATTCCTTTTTAAGTATCTGAACACCAAACCTCCTGTACATCTTGGGCAGTCCTTTAACACATTTATAGGCAAAAAGATGTATCTACAGGAACCCAAAGGGAAAGTACACAAGACACCTTAAATTAGCACTTCGAGAAAGCAACTCTCAGAATAAAAGGAGTCAAGGTGCAGAAGAAATTAATAATCTGCTATGATTTTAAGTTTTAAGCATGAGCAAAGCTCATTAAAAAAAGTGCAATAGTCTTCCAAAAGCTCACAGAAACTGTTTTCAATGAAAACTCCGACAGATATTTACATCAAGCTTTAGAGTGCTTTGGTGGCAAGTGAGAGAGAGACCTACTTGCCATATCATGACACGTGACAGAAAAGAACTAGCATGGCAGAAGTTGATGGTACTCCACTTGACATATGGGATGTGTTCTGAAGTCAGCTAAATTTATGCCATATGCTACAAAGCATAGTGTAGTGTCTGCCTTTTTTGGAACACAAACAACTTGCTGACACTAAATGGAAAGTTCACCACAGGATTTACATCATCTTTGACCTAATTGTGACAGCCTAGGACAGAACTACTCAGGCTGCTCCTTAGGACTGCAGATTTTTTGGGTGATGCGTGTATTTATTGTCCAAACACATTACTCCATATTAGGAAAATTATCACTGTAACCGTTTCAGGTACTGACAGAAGTAACACCCCATTCTGTATTCTGGTAGAAAAAAAGCAGGTCTGTATGAATTAAAAACAAAAAACAAGGAGAGGCAGGGCCCCAAAGCAGGCGGAGTAACTGGGTAAATGTTGCCCACACATGTGTCTGACATGCAGATGTTTTTAAATGTCTCCACCCACATCCAGATGGGCACAGCAGGAATATATTAGATGAAAAAATGTGTTGGGAGTTGTGCAGAGACTAGAAAAAATATCAGAAGTTAAGTGTGAAAATCCTCCCGGCAGTGAAGTTTTGACCTGTCCCCATTTAACACAACCGCCCCAGATATTTGCTTTGGTAACAGAAGCACAGCAGTAGCAGACTAAAACATGATCAAATGGTTTGGCTGAGTTAAGCCTCAAGCGACCCCAAAACATCTTATTAACTTTCCCAATAAACTTTTCCCTGCTCCACTGCCTTTAGATTTTACTTCCCCTGAAGCCTCAAACCTCCTATCCAGAGAGTAGTTTTGTCATCTCATGATTTTCTTTGACAGAGCGTTACTTAGTTTGATTCTGCTTGTTAAGGGAAGTGCAAAGAATCAGAACTGAAGCTGGACCACAGGAATCCACCATCCTTGTAAATTCACATACTGCCAAGGACAGCGTCTGAACAAGAGTCCAAGAGGCAGAATTAGTGATGCAGCCCTAACTTACCAAGAATAAGAAAGCAGAAGATAGTGAAATCATGTTGGGGGTGGAGGAGGGGAAGCTGAGATCTTATAAAACCTGCCAACTTTGAGATAATAAATGAGCAAAACCAGCACCAGTTGGAAAGGGACTCAGGCAAGCCAGTCTCCTTGTACTAACTCTTTGGTGCTCGCAGGCATAAAAGCGAAGATATCCACATCAACAGTATGACATGTTTCTTCAGATGAGTTGACTGTAAAAACGTTTGCCAAGTTATTTGCAGGCTGTGCCAAGTATATGTCAGAATCCAACAGACTGATCTTATAACAACAATTGTAGAGAATCACAATTTTGCTGTCTCTCTCTTAACAGCAGTTGACTAAATAACCATATTTTTCCAGGAAAGATTAGATGTCAATTTGTTTTCTTTTCCTGCTTGAACAGGAGTAGCAACAAAGCTCGGTGTTGGTTTCTGACAAAGTCCCCCACCTCCCACAGTCCCTTTCACAAGTAACCAACCTTTCCCCTCTGCCCCCAAAACAGTCTGCAAAGAGAAAAAAGTTATTCAAATGACTAGAGACTAGTTTTTACCTCAATAAAATTATCCAACACCAAATTGTCAAATACAGACTTTAAAAAGGAGAAATTTTCCATTTGTGCAAAAATATCTCAGCAACAGCCAGTGACTTAAAGGAAATAAAGTGGAAGCACCTAACAGCTTATGAGGCTAAGTTATAAATTAGTTAAATTGCATAAGTCACAGCACAGGACACATCCTAAACATGATGGTTGGGTTGGGGTTTTTTCCCCCGTGAAGATGTTCTCTCACACTGAAAAACATTTTTGTGGAATTTGAAGAAATAATGAAAAAAAGAAAAAACAGAAGAGATGGAGAAAAGTAATCGATTCTCATTAACAGTGTAAAAGAGCCCTAGTACCTGCTTCTGGAACAATTAATCTCTTCCACCGCTACCTGGTTTATTTTAAAAATGTATTATTTAAATTTCCAAGCATTTGATGTCAGATACATATACATGAATACTGCAAAATGCTAACAAGAAACATTGAAGGCAGCCCTTTTAAGTATATATTTCAACTGTTCTTCACAAAATTGTATCCACTCTAGACAAAGTGAATTTTATGCTATGTATTAAAGATGGTAGATGTTTGAGGTCACTGTGGGAAACATGCGAAACCCCACCACACTCTGAGCAAGAGTGTCAGAAGCCTCTGAAAAACCCAGAGCTCCATTACATTCAGCATGATGTTTCTGTGCTGCAAAGGGCACAAACAGCAAAGGCTGCTGCAGACATACCACCTGCAAAAGGCTTTGACATCCTCCAGGGTGAACGCTTGTATTAGAAGAGGAGACATCACTAAGAATATTGCAAAAGAAATTTATTATTTGGCAAGTGCTTCCAGAATTTATAGAGGTATATCCTATTTTAAATGTGCAGGGTAATGAACACTGTTGGATACCACTGTGAAGTACTATTGACAAATGCAGTCTCTTGAAGAGGAAAACTGTAAGGAATTCTTCTTCTATTTCAGAGGCAGCAGATGCATTGTGTGTTGGCACGACTGGTATTGGAACTGGAGTATACATAGAAGTCACATAAAACCCACAGCAAGGTCCAGATCATATATTAATGTTGCTGTAATCCATGCACCAGTCTTCTGCCAAATGTGTCAAATTTTCCCCTATAATGGAGCTATTTTGCTCACTGGGCCATATCCTGCCTTTTTGAGTGGCACACATTTTAGGCATTTAACAGAGCAACAACCACTTGCAGAGAAAGAAAACTAACTGCAATAACATATCCATTCTATATAAAATTGTTCTGTTCATAAAACTTAAGATTGCAATATTTCTTTGCTAATGAGACATGGGCAAAGCTGGCAAGCCTCAAATATAACTCTCTGGTTTTACATCAACTGTGTAAATTCGATAGCATAACTAATAAATATTAATAATGAATATATCTAGAAACGTAGATTCCCAGTAAAAAGATACTAACAATCAATTCATTCAGTCGCAACATGTACTCATTCACCCATACAACAAGACAGATATACACACTCACACCTGCCATTTCGGGCTATGGGATATAGGGATCCCACAAAGCGTCAATTTTTCTCCTTAACAGCATTCATGTGATATAAGACTCAGAGAAGGAGTAAAATGAAATGGAAGGCTATGTAATTTCATCATACCGTGACAGACATACTAAAGGTTAGAAAGCTGTAACTGGTATAACTAGTTTCATTAATTTTTACGTGTATAAATAGAAGTGTGAGTGAATGTTATTGACCTTTTGTGTGTATATAAGAATATCAATGGCTAAGGCAGTCAGGAACTTCTGTGTGCAAGAGAAAGGTAAATTATCTGCAATCCCTTTGGCAGCACTTGCAGATACATCTAAAGTAAACTGATATGTGAAGATGAAAAATAACCAAAAAGTGCTCACTTAATGTGCAAAGTGTCTCACAACAAAGGTCACAATTAGATTTACACCATGAACATACCTGGCATATTCCACTGATGCACATATCCAAGGATTCAATATTGCAGCGAGTACCATCTAGTACTTTTGGGGCAAGCTCCACAATCAAGTTCTTTCCCAGAGCTTGACATTTCAGGGCACATGGTGCAGTAGGATCATTATACACAGGGATCCACTCATAAAAACGTCCCTGGTATTTGACGTCATTGTAGGCTGAACACTGTTGTGCTCTAAAGTCACCAACATCTGAAGCGCAGTCCTAAAAACAAACCAAAGAAAATGTGTTTTTAAGAAGGGAATGCTTTGCGTTTGCAGTAAAGTTATCTGATAAATTACACAGAATCTGTTCAGGAAGGCTTGGTTCAAAAACTGATCTGCTATGACAAATATGCTATATTACAAAGTTTTACTGTGTGTATTAAAACAATTTATGTTGCTTATTCCATTGCTTGCAGTGCAAGTAACAGAATATCACGCATATTCCAGTAATAACAACATAACTGATATGAGAGGATAATTAAAAATGCTACTTTTTATGACACTGTAGTATATTTAAAGTCTGGTTCTGTAGTAAGAATTAGCTTCTAAAGAAATCTATATATTTTAAGTGACTATAATGAGATGTCAGACATTTAATATTTCTCTTTTCAATAGCTTTTTCCACTTAAGGATTTCTGAGCGCTCTGCACTCATTCATCAATTCATACGTCAGAGTAATGAAAGAAGTATTATTGCTACTTATACATAAAGAAATAAAAATCTGTCTAATTAATTGTCCAGCATTGCTCAGAACAGGGACAAGAGCATTAGGAGGAGACACCGGAACTTTCAGTGCTTACTCCTTTGGTCTAATTACAAAAGACCTTCACCTCATGGAAGCAGTAAGGCTTATTGTGTTGAAATAAAATATACTTCAAATTGGTAACTATTGATTATATAGTTCCAGTTCTAATGAGACAGCTCCATACCTCCTCCCATGCAGAGCCTCAGCATATACAGCTGAAAGACCAAATAGGAGAACTGTTTGAAATAAAATATTCTAAAATATTTTTTCTCCATAAAGCATTGCACCCAAACAATGATGTTAATATTAAACTATGGCGACAGGAATAGAGATGAATACTGATTTCTTCAAAAATAACTTTGGTAAAGTACTGACAAAGGAGTTAGTGTGTCAAACAATTTCTCACTAAAGACTTCACTTGAAAGTATGTCCAGTGTCAAACAGTCCATACGCCAGACTGAAAGGATATTCTTCCAAGAATTCCAACTGCACATATAAGCCAGATGTGAGGCTGATTTTAACAAAGTTTTGTTTTCATTGGATATAAGACTGAAAGATTGTGATGTGTCAGCTGAACTCATGGAACTTATTACTAAGTATTAGTTAACAATACTAATCCTGAACACAGCTTCAACCTTATCAGTGAACTGAACCTTCCCTGAAAAAAAGCGATCAACATAGTAAGTGCATTGCACGGTACTGGAGATTAAAACATACATGAGAAAGGTTTGAATTCCAGTCCGATGCCCTCAATAATGTTGTCCTGACAGCATTTTGCTCATATGAATCTGGACGAGTTGGCACTACATTAGCTTAATACTTTGTCAATACCGTAGATTTTTCTCACCATAGGAAACAGTAACCTAGAAACATCTCTGGTTTATTTGTAGCCTGAGAAAAACACCTTCTAAAATCAGTATTCTCTCTACTGATCAACACATGGTGTTTTTGCAACTGAGCACCAAGCAATTCACTTAGCATTCCCAGCAACGCTTTTCAACTCTGTCCAGCGCTACACCTTAAAGCGAGAATAACTCAAAATGATGCTAATAACATTCTGTATTATTTTTAATCTGGGATAATTCTAGTTGGAGCAACATTTTTTTTAAACTATAAAATGATGGAATAAGACAAGGAGAAATTACAGTTACTATAATTCTTTGAGAGTTTTACCTCTGCAAAATCCCACAAGCGAGAGCTTCTAAAAACACCAAGCAAATTCTGTCTGAAACCACCCTTATTTACTGCAGTGTCACTCCCAAGAAATTCACCAAGTTTGCACTGGTGTAAATGAGAGCAGAATTTGGCTCTGACTTATCTGTCACCTCTCATTTTCCACAATAGCAAGTCTAAAAAGCAGAGAGGACTTCAGAGTTCATATGGATACCATATGGTTCCCTTCCACCGTTGCAAATAGAGTAGCAGCTAAGTGTAAAAATAATAAGTGGAAGTTAGACTCAGGTAAAGTTAGAAGCAGTATTTCGGAGTAGTGTTATTCAGCCATGCACAGCTACATTTCATCACAAAGAATTCAAGAGCTATCTGTAAAATAGGCAGAGCAATGGCCTTAGGCTGAGTTTTGACAGGCTGTTGTTACAATTCTTTATCACTCGGTGTTGATGCAATGCCAAGACACAAACACCACAATGTCAGGATGTCAATCCGTGGTTACTCTATGTTTCTCATTGATTCAACACAATGTAGCTCCTTCCTTCCACTCACTTCCTGGCTGCTTGAGAGCAAGTGAATTCTCATTTCCCTATTCTGTTTTGGCATCTTCAAAGAACACAAAGCAATCCTGGCAGCTCGATTCATATGCCAGTTCCACCTGCTTTATGTTTGAGCTGTGTTCAAAAGCAGGAGCATAAAAAGAGCATCACAAAGGATATCAAAGGGCTGAAATTATTATCATTTGCATTATATCAGCATTTGGATGGCAACCAAGTTCAGATCCCTGTTTTCCTGCGAACAATACATATTTGTATAAAGAAAGGAGTTTATAATCTAAACAGAAAGACAACTAAGCACAGAAAGGAATGTAATCAAGACAACAAGAGGACTTGTAAACTTCAGGTTAATTCAGTTAGAGTGGGTCAGAAAAGTGAGAGGGAGTTTAAAAAATAGAAAGGAAAAGGGGGGGGGCAAGATGTGGGAGAGGTAGGCAAAGGTGAAGCATGTTCGGGAAGTGGGCAAGGCCACACTGTCAGACAATGACACATGGGCCCCAATCCTCATCCTGTTTGCATGTCTTTTTGTTTTAACCTATTTTGGACATCAATTCATTCTGTCATTCCCTCTTCCCTCTCAATATTACACATTTTTTCTTGTTTGTTAACTATTTTTGTTACTAATTTCAGGATTTCTCAGATTTCCTAATTTCAGCAACAGTTTTTGTCGTGCACTCAATCCACTGAACCATAGCCAGGCCCTTCATAGGTTCATACACTACATAAGGAGCTGAAGACATATCTGTGAGGTCTAATACATGAAAATGTTGGCAAAATAATCACATCCAGATCTTGTAGTAGAATGAAGTGTATTTATGACATGACTTATGAACATATTAGACAGACAGATCTGAAAAAGATGCTTCAGACATGACTACCATGCAGGTTAAAAATACATATATATTCCCATTCTTTTTGTGACAGATGATTAAAAACTACTGCATTCAAGGGCTGGCTTCTTACGAAATGTATCATTTTAGTTTTGGCAGTGAGCACACTTAGCCTTCAAAAACAAAGCTAACCTGGGAAATCTGTATCTTTGTAGGCAATGTTCATGTACAAAATATGAAGGTTGCATCAGACCCTGTGGCTCCTGCCAACAATTACTCTGCTGAAAAAAGCACAGAAGAGAAGGCAAGAAAATTCCCAGTAAAAATGATGACACCAAAGAAAGTCTAGCCCTTTGTCTAGTTTTATTCTTTGAATCTCATTTTGTTGAAACCTAGCCAAAACTGATGAAGTCATTGTTTTGTTTTCTTTTTGAAATTAGCTTCAGGTTCTATGTTTTTCCTGTGCAATTTTCAGGCCATTTCTTAGGAAAATCAAGATACCTGAGCTAGAAACCCTAGCCACAAGAGCCATACGGTGCATCAGCATTATAAATATAAAATAAATAAATGAACAGATTAGAGAGAAACCATGCAACTCAAGGTGAAATATTATAGGACTAAAGTAGACACAGTTCAGCCAAGATTTTCTGAATGGGATAGATGAGGTGGTTAAGAAGTGGATGCTGGGACAATAATCTGATGAACGTGTTGAATAAGTGTAAGCATTATCTGCATAAAATAAAAGTTTATAACGGAATTAAACATGGGCAAATCTGTTACAAAATAGTGTTTTTTCTTACCATATAAGAGTCACTCTGGCAAATGTATAAGTGACTTTTTGGCACATAAGAATGTGAAATTTATAGGGAAATGGCCCAAATAACTTGTTCTATGAATAGGACCCTAAAGGATTATCTTAAACACTTCCATATAGTGCACATCATAGCATTAGAATGTAACAGTATATACAAAAATGGAAATATAAAAAAGGGGGGTTAAGAAAGACTGAAAACCTCATTGAACAGCATATAATGAATCGTTTATATAGGTTACTTCTCAAAAGTTTCTATAAGAAAAGCTGAAAGCATACATGCAGTTTTAGGAAATCATGCACCTGGCATCTCAGTTATGATGGAAAGATAAGCAGGCTATACATATGCCTTAATCTCAGCAATTATTTTGTTGCTAAGATCTTGAATTAATTTTTTGGTTGAAATATCACTAATATTATTCTGGAACTATGCTTGAGTTCAATGAACTTACTACTATTCTATTACAAATCCAGATGAAACCAATTTTCTGGTAAAATGATTCTTGTTCTTTTCATTAGAATGACACACATATTAAGTTGTGCTTCATTTGTACTCCTCAATATAGATGTTAGTGGTGTAATGTATCATGTAGCAAAATTACATTTGCAGACAACTTTACACTGTATATATACTGAATGTCTCATGTGGTTAACAATAATACTTACTAATATGGAAAGAAGCTAGTTTAAACTCTTAATTTTCAAACTAAAATTTTACTCCTAAAGTGAGAAACATTCATTAGAAATAACGCTTTGGGGAAAATTATATCATTTGAAACAAAACTGGCCTAGTAGTCCCAGGTTTACATTAGGTGTAAGCTCCCATTTCAAGGTTAAGTCAGGTCTAATACTGGGTTTGAATTCAGTGACACCAAATTCAAAGATCAACTGTATTAACACTGGAAATCTCAGGAAATATATTTTTCTCAGGAGTTCTTCATTATCTGATCCATAATCTAGGAAAAACCATTCCTGAGAGATTCTGGCTGTATCTGAACTGAAATGGAAACCTGATTCCTCTCAGACATGCCCCAAAAGCAGAACTGTAAAGGCAGCTTCCTGTCTGGAAATTAACATTTGAATCATCATAAATTCAAACAGACTCACATACAAGACGCTTGCCACTTATCGCTTTAAAATAAGTCCTAAAGTTAAAAAACAGGCCCCAGTGACTTCAGAAAAACACCCTGGGAGTTCAGAAAGGATATAGTAATCATGTTAATTTTCTCTATGCTGAAGCAGAGTGCCTTCATTTCCATCAGATTTTTACTGCATAATCCTTAAAATGAACAGTGTCCACAATTGCTCTTACATATCCTAAAAGCATGTAGACCTCTGCTTACAGCAGAAAATATGCCCAAATTGATCTCACGTTTCTCCTTTTTCCATACACTGGTTTTCTAGTTTTCTAGGCCTTTCACTAGAGGAACAAGGCATACTACGTTGACTTGTTTGTACTGTTGTATGGGAAGCTGTAGTGCACAGGATCGAGCAATCAGAGGTATATTACTGCATACAACTCGATATCTAGATAAGGAATGTAGCAAAAAGATTTTACAGTGGCAGTTTGCTTATTGCTTACATACTGGCTGGCTGCAATTTAGCTTATTACACAGCTTTGAAAGATTATGGTATTTTTTTACAGGTGGAATTTTTATTTATGAGCTAAGGACATTGTGTACAAAACTGCTAGGCTTTTTCTTCTGAAAGGGCAAGTGACAGGATTTGCCTCCAGAATCTGATTTTTGCATGCACTGGGCCTGATTCATTAATCACTTCCACTAGCTTCTGCCAGCAGAAACTTAGGCTGTGAGCCGCGGTGGTGGAAAATCCATCCAACACTGAGGAGTGGAGTGCTAGACCAATTCAAGGTGCTAGCAAGCCTTGTTCTTGTGGAGGGCAGAAGCCAACTGGCACATACGAAACTGTAGGTGTGGCAAACTGAAGAGTGGGAATGGCCAGTTCTCGCAGGAGATGCACTGATTCAACATATTTACTGGGCAACTTCCAGCATCAGGCCTCCTAAGGAGAACATGTCATACTTCACAGGTGCCTGCTGCTGGCAGAAATCACAGGGTTGGCAATGACATGAGTATCACCTGCTCTTGCCTGGGTATAACTCAACCCAGGGGAACCACAGGCCTCACCTTTTAAGGGGTATTTCTGTGAAAATGGCTGCCTTTCTCCCAGAGTCAGAAGCAGATTAATCAAATGCACTACAGTTAAAAAAAAAAAAAAAAGATGCTTTTCCTTTAATTACTTATCTACCTTCTCTCTTTTTTGGAATGGGATTATATGAATGTCACATTGTACTGTAAGGTAACCCGTGCAAGGGGCTGACTGCTGACCATAAACCATCCTGAATTATTGTGTTTGCACACATGGTCTGTTGATCAGTGGTATCGCAAAGTCCTGCATGAGCTGCACACCTTGAACAGACTACAGCATCTGGGGTGAAAGGCAGCAGCTGTTTAAACAGCACAAAGCATCACTACAAATCAATTGAGCACAAGTCATGAAGTATGCTGTATGCGACTAGTTTTCATAAAACGTGTTTGCAAAAATAAAACGTGTTTGCATCACAGTAACAGCAACTGTATAGTCAAAACTCCAGCTTTACATTCAGTCACGGAAATTGCCTGTGCCAGTGTACCTAAATATACATGCTTTTGCATATAGACATATAAAGATCTGGGCTTGGGCAAACAGAAGGAATATAAGGAGCAATTATCCAATCTAAGATTTGAAAGGGACACAGGCAATTATCCTCTCTGCTCATGTGAAGAGTGCCACCATATCATTAACGATCACAAATGATCAGGAGCTCAGTTTAATGCTTCATCTGAAAGACAGCGTCCCCAGGAAAAGCACTTGCTAGTTTAAGATGAGAACTGATTTTTTTAATTCTCTGAAATGTGTAACTTTCCTAATAAATGATATAAAACATTCTAAATCACAACTGGCACTATAATTTCAAAAGAAGGTGTCCATTTGGGAAGCCTAAATTTGAGACCTCATGGTGTCATGCAGACTGAAATCTTTAAAAATGATAATAATGATGGAAAGAAAATTATGCACTTAAGGTTTTAAACAAGAAGCAGCATTTGTTAAACTTTAACACATTGTTTGAATAAGTAAAATAGGATTAAAGGCCAGACTCACATTACTACTGCAGGTTTTGTATCGAATATTCCGACCTTCACAGTTCCTGAAAAACAGAGTAAAAATAGTTACACTCCATAACAGCAAAACACAACCCTGCCTGTTTTACACCTAGTTATCCTCTTGAAAATTAGACTTTTATTGCTACTGCCCTACCATAATTTGGACTCAAAATACAAGGTTTAAATACAAAGGGGATCTGGGGACTCAATAGGTTATACTGCTGTCTCTCTTCAGCAAAGAACGTGTGGCTTTCCCTGTAAGCCCAATTTACTGCAAACCTTATGAAAAACACATTTATTTTGTGAAAAAGATTTCACAAGACATCCCTAAGCCTGATCTATGCTGACTTCAGCAAAGCTACTTCTAATCCACGGGATGTAACCCAGAGGAAAAGAGGATCAGAATATCTAAGCAATCCTTTAATCAAGCATAGGGCTAATGACCATTAATTTTCCTTTCTCCTATTTTGTTTAGGAAAGAAAAAACAGCCTCAAACCTTCCCTTTCTCCCAAAAACCAATGCAATACATTTGAAGAACAGCATGTAATTTCACTGACCCAAAGCCACATGAGCAGAATTCGTAATTTTAAATGAAATATAATTCTCATGGACCGCATGCATTTCTAAGGTGCCCAATGCAAGTGAATCCTGAAATCCAGGCAATTCAGATCCTCAGCAAAGTCTGTTGTTAGTAGCTGAAATAAAAGGCATATAATAAAGTCATGATTATTGTGGTCTCATAAATATGGGGATGCGGCGGTTTCACACTTTTTTTAGGGACACAGTTTGCCAAACCTCTCAATAACTGACCGGCACTTTTGCACAGGGTAAGTCTTCTTAAGAATGACAAAATCAAGCCCTTGAAAGAACTGACAACATATTTCAAATGACTTGACAGGAAATTATAATTAGTGATGTCTCTAAAATCAGGAATAGTGTTTTGGAGTAATCCCTTCATACCAAAGAGACCTGCCTTACATTAAAGAATGCATGAATGTATAGCTGGTAATTTACACCTCAGACTAAATTTTCCACTTTTTGCGTGAAAATTGATTGCAAATATTAAAAAATTCTTTAAAATGTGTGAGGGATTGAAAAATATCATTTGAAAAGGAAAAAGCAATGGATGTCTGGAGCAAGAGTTCAACCAGCTCAGCTGAAGGTACAACTCTCCAAGCTCAAGATGTTACATGTCTCAAATTTCCAATCTTTTGCAAGAATGATTGCATCACAACATGCAAGTGAAAAATGTTTATGATACATACAAATGTGAAAACTTTGTTTCACAATTGCGCATTTCCTGGACATTACAACAACAATAAAACACAGAAAAAAAAAACCCTTTTAAACTACACATTTGTCAAGGTATGGAAAACACATGTTTTTCACAGGGGAACACATTAAAAATATTAATAAAACCACAGTGGAATTTATATTGCTACAATTTATTGAGCTCGTTTCACAGTCCCTAACACAGTGGTAGAATAGCATGGCTTCTCTCTGGAAATATTACTTTTCTCAAAGTTCTTTGTGCATTTTGCACTAAAAGAAACAGGGCAGTGTTTTAATCAACCATCTTTAGCTATGTATTTCACAGAGTTTGCACTTCACTAGCATATCAGACTACAAGCCTTCTTTAAGAAAAATTTACTTCCTGGGTGATATTGCATTTAACTTAAAAAAATCTCAACAAAATAGAAATTTAAACATAATCAGCAGTTTTTAAAATGTTTAAGAATAATTTGAGTAAAGCAAGCAATTATGGACGCCAGCACAGATGCTTCTAAGCTGGTTGGGATCTCTTCTCGCCTGACTACAAGCCTATTGCATTACTCATACTTTTAGGATTGTAGCAACAAGTCCTACATTAGTCCAGCTTTACTACTGAGGTAAATTGTTTTCACCGCATACGCTGTGCTCTACAAGCTACACTGAGGCTTATCCACGAAAACATATGGCCACCAGGACCGCTGCATAGAAAGAACTGGCAGAGGAAAAGTTTCCTAACAGAAAGCAGCATTTGATACATCTATATGCGGAATAAGTCACTTGTTTTTTACTACAGGGAAGACATGGAGGAGCCTGCACTTGAACATTATTTCAAGTAATGTTCAAGTGCAGGCTAATAGGTATGCAGGTAACTCACCACTTGCTTTATATTACGGTGACGGGGACTTCTCTCAGTATTTGACTGCACTAAATAAATCATTCTTGTTATTCCACAAATGTATTTAATAACATGCTAAAGTTCTATCAGAGTTGAAGGCTCAGATATTTATCTAATATATTNATTTCATAACACTTGGTTCCAGAAACAGAAGCAACAATGCTTCTCTATAGACACCATCAGAAGACAGGGGAAAATGGCATGTGGCTTACCTGCCATTTAAACATCTCCTCAGCGAGTAAGAGGCTCCCCCGCCACAGGTCCGGGAGCAATCACTCCAGGCCCCCCAGGCATCCCAGGAGCCTTGCTTATCTTCATCAGAGCGGGTAATTCTGGAAGTCTGAAAAAAATAGAGGATGAAGAGGAGAAAAAAAACCCATGAATTGATTTGGTACATGTTTTAGTGCTTGGCATTAATAATACTGAGTATACTACTTTGCTACTTATTTACAGTGTCTCAAATTTATTTATTCTTTTAATATATAATAATTAGATGGGAAAGGAAGCAGAGACTTTGGAGATACAGTGTATTTGATGCGTGGCCTTCTTCCACTGGACTGCTATGTCCAAATATGCTGTCATTCCCAACATATGTATGTCCAACACACTCTGTAGGAACTACATGACTGATCTCAAGCAACCAGACCAGGCATCATGTTCTGAGCAGGCTGCTGGGCTTTCCAAAATCCTGACCAAAGAAGTTTCATATCCAGGACTAATGAGAGGACAAAAGTCTCTTTTTACCTCCTCAAGTGTGCCTGCACTCACCACTAGTACGGAAGTTAAGCACCTCAAATCTTTTGTAAAGTGCATGCCCAGAATCGCAATCAGGGAAGCAAACCAAGAATACAACTTCATTACAAAAAGTGCTATTAATTTGAAAAAGATTGGGGGAAAAGGCTTAAAGAGTAATTTTGAGACTACAGCAATTAAACACTGATTTAAGCTTAAATTCAGTTACACAGGCTTCAAAAGCATTATTACCAGATACCACAAATACAAAAATTAAAAATTTGTGACAAAAACCAGAATTCTGCTTGACTCCTTAAAAATGTCATTTTTCCACTTGCATTGTAACTGGTTTAAGAAAATTGACATTTCCCAGGGAAAATTCTCAAAACATTTTAGAAAATGGTAGCTTAACACAACAGTTAAATATTAAAAAGTAATATGAATCAAATTTTTCAATAGTGTCCTGCTTTTGGTTTATGATTTTCTTCATGAAGAAAGCATAGGAAAATCGAATTCAGGATTTTCCCCAAGCATTTCTTTGACTTCACTACAGTTGTTCAGCAGCTGTTCCATTTACATCCTACTTTCATTCCTCTGTCCGTGCAACCTTTAAAATTTCTCTCTTGAAAAAACATGCACAGATTTTTATAACAAAATATCAAACATAAAGATTCCCTGAGAGTTGTCAGACATATGACCGGCCTGTTATCATAAAGAAATTAAGGTTATTAGAACCCTAAATTACAGCCAGACTGAGATGAAAACACCAATTTCTCTAATCACCGTGGTGACAGAGTTTGCACATAAACTACTGCAAACATAATAACGTAACGGCTATTAACATCGTTATGAATGAAAGTCATATTGTGGATAAAAATGAGGCAGTGAGACATTTATCTCAGGTGACAGAGAATACTGACCAATATTTGCTCTGCCCCAATACAATTGCAAATGAGAGAACATGAAGAGTTCATGCAAGCTTTACTGAAACAACTATTTATACAGCCAATTTTTTATTCCCATTGACTTCAGTGAGCATCCAAGCAGTCCTCAGATAAAGAAAGGCACTACATTCACATGACTATTTTATTTTTGACACCATAGGAAGGCACAACTTAATCAGATGGTGTTTCAGAATCTTTACTCCCCCTCTAAAAGCGCACAGAAACACCAACCAAAAGGCTATCTGTCAGCAAACGTAAGGCAAAGATACACAAATATTACTAAATAAACTGCATCCAAGTCAATGTTTAAGTCTTCATAAGTGAGGAAAAAAAAAACATGTTTAAAATGCTTAAAAGATTTTCATGAGTGACTAGATCTGGAGAAGTGCAAGAGATGAGTATATATCCTAAAATATATATCCTACTGCATCCAGCTCTGGAGCCCTCAACACAAGAAGGACATGGAACTGTTGGAGTGGGTCCAGAGGAGGGCCACAAAAATGACCCGAGGGCTGGAGCACCTCTCCTACGGGAACAGGCTGAGAGAGTTGGGGTTGTTCAGCCTGGAGAAGAGAAGGCTGCGGGGAGACCTTATTACGGCCTTTCAGTACTTAAAGGGGACTATAGAAAGGATGGGGACAATCTTTTTAGCAAGGCCTGTTGTGACAGGACAAGGGGTAATGGTTTTAAACTAAAGGAGGGTAGATTTAGACTGGATATTAGGACGAAATTTTTTACAATGAGGGTGGTGAAGTGCTGGAACGAGTTACCCAGAGAGGTAGCGGAGGCCCCATCCCTTGAAACATTCAAGGTCAGGTTGGACGGGGCTCTGAGCACCCTCATCCAGTTAAAGGTGTCCCTGCTCACTGCAGAGGGGTTGGACTAGATGACCTCTAAAGGTCCCTTCCAACCCAAAGCATTCTATTCTATTCTAATACTAAATGAGATGAACAGACTTTAGTAATCCATATTTTCTCTAAGAAATAACTTAAGTAAGCTCATGAGAACAAGACTCGGTCCTATTTTCTTCCAAAATGCCACATAAAAGTGATTTAAAAGTGAGGGATGTGTAATTCAAATCTTATGCTACAAGGGGAAAAAAATACATAACTCTCCTTAAATTCAACAGCACAGATAAAGTCAGCTCATCTTTAGCCACGAAGAAAGGTGACTCAGATAAGAGCCTACCAAGCTTGAAGTGAAAATGCCAAACAATAAAAACAAAGCTGTTTTCAAAATAGTACCATACAAGGAATATGACTCAATACCATGCTGTGTAGGCAAAGGGGTTTTCTCCTAAATTTTATCGTGTTGGAAAAAAAAAAAAAAAAAATCACATGCCACAGAACTTGAGAAAACTGGCCTGTTTCTGTGAATGAGCTGTTACACTTAGGATGCATCCACACCGCAGCTGGAAGTATAACTATTGAAGAAGCATCATTTTAGAAACCCAAATGGCAAATAGTTAAACTCAGCTACACTTAAGCAGAACCAAGGACTACTCAAGCACATTTTAAAGGCATTAATAAAAGTAGGCAGATTTAATGTAATAGCACTACTCTCCATAGTTAAGCAGCGAACAAATGTCAGCAATTTCCAAACTTTTCCATCCCTTCCTCAAAATACTTGAGCTTGTCAAAAAAATTTTGTTAATTAGAGGATAAGCTGTCTCCATTTGAACAGTAAACTGCAGAAGTTGGTCTAAACACATCAGTGGCTCCTTAACTTTCTTGCTCCCCTAAGTTTACAAATTTTACAAACACTTACTGTAAAGCTTTAAAAGTGTACTTAGGCCAATCTACTGTTCCAGAAATGATAGAGCCCAGCTCTGCCAAGATCCCCAAGGAATTTTTGTGCTGGCGCTGCGTTTACTTTACAGCAGAAGCCAGCTCTGAAATGTCTGACACTGAAAATGGAACCAACTGCCTTCAATCTTGAGCAAAAAGAGCTCAGCACTTCCCAACAAATCACTCAGCACATGAAAATAAGTGAAGATGAACAAGAGAGTCACTTTTCAAATTTATGAGTGCAGAATTAAAGTTTGTCCTCTGTAATCCCAAGGCAAATTATTGTTTTTTAATATGTTGAGAAATGATTAAACTTATGATATTAAAAAAAACAATACATGCCACTCTCTCTTTTAGAATAGCTAGTTTCTTTTGACAAAGCAGTGACAATGCCTAAAATAATCCTAACTTCATTATTGTATTAAAACCAGCCACATGATATTAACAGACAGAATGTCATCTAAAGCCCTAAACAATGTCCAGTTGTTCACTTACCAAACTGCTTTGATAAAAGCCATTGTTCTGAACTGTATCTAATTAAAAAGCTGTAAATACTAGGATGATCAAAGCAGAAGTTTATACCAACAAAGCCTTCTTCAGAATCTTTGACTAATTCCGTGCCCACAGTGTTGATTTAAACTCCAGCTAGTTCAAACTGTTTGTCCCATGGGAAAGAGTTAAAAGCAGCTTGCACTGGCTTAGTAATTTACTAGCAAAATAACATTGATTTACTAGCTGTCTGGTTTCATAAACTCTACGTATTACATTTGTCTACACCATGGTACCAAACTGAAGTAAAATAAAGAAAAGATTATCAACTTAATGATTTAAACCAACAAAACCTTGGAAGCTCATTTAGGAATTAAATCAAGAGCTAATTGCAATTGGGCACAAAAGGGTATTATTGTACCTCAGGACAGCATTCACGGTTTGCTTCTTAACCTCAATTTTTCATGTTTTTATTGTCTTCAGTGATAATTCTAACATGGTTCAGCAGTGAAGCTTTGCTGAACCGTATTAGAATGGGCGTGTTTTCCCTTTAGTGGTTTCATTTTGCAACAGATAAAGTGCAACATGTACATTAAGCATATTCATTGTGAAAGTATGTATGCACCTACACATACATAAATGCGTGCATGCACATACACATGTGCCCCCATGATGTAACATGATCAAGCAAAGCCACAAGTGCCGTAGTGAATCCAGATAAAATACCTTAAAACAGCTATAAACACAACCTAGATGATTTGCTGCTCTTTACGTAGAACTAGATGGCAAAAGGTGTCACACTTCCACTGCATCCAGCTATGCTGGCGAGAGTTGTATCCATTCCAAAAGCATCGCATGTGCATGCAGGGTTAGATGCAAGCATTGCATTCAAAGCAATAATTAAGAACCTATGCAATGTTCTCTGCAGAAATTAATCCAGTTTACATGATAAAGGTAGTTTCAAATTTTTCATCCCAATCTATAATTCTTTTTGAAAGTAAAAAAAAAAAAGTCATGACGCTGCACATGGGCCTGGGCAAGGATCGCTTGAATCAGGGGATGGGGGAAAATAAACTACAAGTTTGAAGGACTTGGTGACACGGGCAGAGTCTCAAAGACTGAGATGACAGTATGCCAAGGTTTCCTCAGGATCTGAGGCCCCATAATGTGCAATCTGAGTCTCTGCTGACAACACATAACTGACAGAGGCAGCCTTGTACATGGAGAATTTTACTGAAAGTGTGGCACTGGTAGATTTGCACAGGGAGGGAAATGTTAGTGCCAGTTTCCCCTCTTCTGTCCAGGGCTCTGTTTTGCTTCTGCCACATATGGGTACATACTGTAACACCATGTTCTGCAAAATGTGCGTGTGTGTGTGTCTGTGTTTTCAGGCCATACTTGCCTTGCAATGTACTACTCAAAGTAACTGAGTATAGCAGAAGTGGGCACTGAGGTAAGACAAATGAAATCCAGATGTTACCAGGGCTGATCATTAATCTAAAACCAGGGGATTTTTAGTGTCACTTGTAACACCCAGTAAATAACAACAGCTACATTGACACACATTACAAAAATCAAACACAGTGCTGTTATATGGAGAAAAATGATTATTTGGCCAAACTTTTGTTTGGCTGTTATGAAGGATGACATAATTGTCTTGAATTTGGTCATGCAGACTTCAAAGGAGATGTGGTGCCAGAGAATGAAGGTCAGTTTATGCAGTTTTATTATTATTCAGACATCCATTACATAAGGCTTGGATATGTAAATGTTTAGCACTCAGTGTAACAAAGACTCAGCTTCTCAACAGAAATGGTCTGATACCTTAAATGTTTGTTTTCCAGAGTTTTTAACATACATCTTTGCTTTAAATACAAACACAAGCCAAGTACATAGCATTTGACACATGAGAACTATTGTAACAGAATGTGTAATGAAAGAAACACAGACCCAACACTCAGACTCATCTGCAAGAGTCCCCTAGTGACAGTCCCTCTGCCGTGTACGTATTGTAACAAACTACCCCAAATTCTGCCCTGTGACATGCCCCTGAGCACTTCCCCAGAACAGGGTGCCCAGCTCTGTCAGGTTCTAGAAAAGATTCAATGCAATCTCTGGGCAACACCTACCAATGCAGACCACGCCTAGGGTTGGACAGATAAGTGAAATGCTCAAACGGGTTAGAGTGATGTGGCTCACAAAATAAGACTTTGTCATAACAAGTGAGGACTTGGTTATGTACCTGCTACTATGCCAACATCACTGCAGCTCTCTGGGTGAGTGCTCTTTGTTTTTTCTCATGGCTTCTTATCGAAGTGGTTTGTATTAATTCAAAAAGGCATGCCAAACTCCAAAATGAGTTAGATTGGCACAGCTATATCATATTGCTATTTAATAACACATTGCATATAGCTACATTTCTCCATACAGAATTTAGATTCTTCAGCTTAAATTCATCCAAGTGAAAGAACCTACTGAAGGGTATAAACACCACTTCAGTCCCACTGAAGGCCTAAATTAAGCACTACCCAAAGCTCAGTACTGGCCCTTCTCCCAGGAGTGAATCTCATCCTTGATGGTATTTTGAACAGAGATGAAGCATTTCCTTTTTATTGCTTCTTCCCACTCTCACAACCCATAAATACTATTAACACTATCCTGACTTTCAGAGTCTTCCAAAGCACAAGGTTATGTTGCTGTTCACTAATCTTCATGCACAGCACTGCACTATGCCATTTTCTTCTCCTTATACCTACAACGGCTCCAAACAGAGGTAGCACAAGGAATTATGGCACTGAAGGGAAAATATCCTGCCTGAGTAGCTCTGTGATGCATTTCCCAGATTCTTCTTTCCAGACACTACACTTGGTGGAAAAGGTATCAAATTGCACTGTTGACTGTATCTATGAGCAGAGCGCATAACTGAAAGAACAAGTATTTACCTGCAGATAATCACTGGATAGGCTATTCAGCCTCGGAACTGTATCCTTCTCTTTAACTCTGGCTGTTATGTCTATGGCTTTGTGACAAACTATACTAGAAATCTCTTTCCCTGCTAAGGTGACGTCCAAAAATGATTTACACCTCTATTTTGTACAATGTAAGTAAGGTACAGAATGCAGATTACAGATTTAGGAAAAACTATTTCAGTTGTAGCAGCAACTAAATAGAAGAACAGTCAACTTATTTCCAAGCAAATGAGAATTATTAATGAGATCTTGCATTACCTGATTTCAGCAGAAAAACTTCCACTTGTTTCATTATGACAGATTTCAAGACATTTCCTGATATATTTCTACTGTTGCTGGGTGCATTATATATTACCTAATTGTGCACTGTGTATGTCATTAAGTTTAATAAATCTTTTACTTATATGTACCAAAGTAAATTATGTATTATTCTGTATGTTAAAAAAAGGATGTATCTGGAGTTATAAAATCCTGGAGAAAAAACAATATATCATTATTTTAGACTGATAAAAAACACCTGGGAGTAAATACAGCTATTTTAAGCAGATGTTTAGAAGTAATTCGTTTTAATATCACTAACATTATTTCAGTTACATTAACTATTCCTTGCACTTGGCCTTGCCACTGTGTAGGGGTGTCCATGCACTAGGAACTGACTGCAAAATAGAATCTGTGCCTGGTAACAACAAGAGCATTTCAGAAACACAAGCTAGTAAAGCTCAGTGACAGACCAGGAGAATCACCAGCAAGAAATGAGCCAAAAGGCAAATGATGGGCTTATTCAGCTACATGAGAGAATACATTTGGGGGCTCAGATGTAGTTTAGAGCTCTCAGTGTTGAATTCTGCAATATATTTTCATTCTACAGCAGTTCTGAATAAATTCAAATTCAAGTTTTGGAAAATAAAACATGCAAGAGAGTCACACACAGGAAATATTTACAGCGTAATTCATTTTGATACTAAACTGAAGGCAAATCCCAGCATGTTTTTCAGTGTTATAGTGCATCCAGATTTTCCATTGTCAGTGTGTTGCAAAATTTCATATTGACAACACAGGCCTGCACTGCAGGAGTTGTCAGGACAAAGTTGGAGGTTTTGGCAGGTGGAGCAGGGATACTTGAGGCTTTTGGCATCCAGGAAGGGATGAAATGTTGCTTGGCTGTTTGGCACCTATGAGCTAGCTGAGGCTTTTGGCACTGAAAAGAGTCTGTATCACCTCCTTCCTTCTTTGTGAGCAGTAACAGAGGGAACATTGAATTTGTGGGCATGGAGAAGGAATCGTGGTTCCCGCCCTAACAACTCCAAGCAGAAAGCAACTGTATTAGTACACCCGACTCCTGCAGTTATTTCTGCATCTAACAGCAGCTAAGGACAGCACCTACATGTTCCTGCTAAAAGGAATCAGCACTGAAGTAGTTAAAGCATAATTAAAGTTGCTATTTTTCAATTTCTGAGTTACCTACATTGTTCAGATGTGTTAAAAAAAACCCCACACAAATTCTAGTTTTACTCACTGCTGACAGGTTTTGATGACCTGCACTGAAGTCCCAGGGTACATTTTTTTACATAACTGACTTTTACAAGAGGGGCACTTGCCTCTGTCCTCTCCTCTGAACAACAGCAATCTATTTTCTTGGGTGATATTCCTTAAATTACTATTTTGACAGATAAATGTCTAACAAAGAGACAACCCCTTTTTAAAACCCTAATAATTATGTCCCGCAAATTCATGTCACTGACAATGCACCTGACAATCCAGATTTAGTTGCCCAGGTTTTCATTCATGCTTGCCCAGCTAGAGCCATATGAGCCCTGATTCTGCCTTATCTACAATGGTAAATATTATTCCACATTCACCAGTATTAGAGCATAAAGAAGATCTTGGGTCCTGAGAACAGGGAGGAAGGCTAATAACCAACTTTGGTGATATCCAAACACTCAGGCAAGAAGTCCATGCTTCTCTAATGCCTTTAGGTCCAATCATCCAGGACAGCTGACCAGGATCAAGAATATGAAAAACTTCTCCCTGAGTTTCCAGTATTTCATTGTCTTCCAAGATTCAAAAGTACATGTGAATACGTAGCTGGAAATATATAAATTTGAACTCTCAAAACATATCCATTCCTCTGAATCTGCCCCATCTGAAAATGGAAACTATACTGAGAAATGTTTAGCATCACTCCAATTCCCTCCATTTCTAAGTGGTCTGGAGAATTATAACTTAAAGATTTGCATGTGTAGCTGGCAAACAACTCAAAAGCCACAGACCTTGGGAAACACATAGAGGTTCTGAAAGGGAACTTAACCAGGAAAGCAATATAAATTGTAGCACTCTTTGCCCACTTTCTCAGTAGCCAGCCTGAGGCAAACACTTGCCAGGGCTTGGAAGAGAGATAAAGGCAGAATTTTAAAATAAGCAAAAAAGAAAGAATGGGATGCTTTAAAAAGTTTATGAGAAACATGATATTCCTTTCTAAAATATCATCTATTGTATTAACATTCCAACGAAGACCTTAAAAGTTATATCCTAATAAGTATAAAAATAATTTTTAAATTATAATCAATTACACAATATTCTCCAAAATACGGTATTATTAAATACACAGTCCTCGCATTTGGTTGTCAAAGAAATCTTGTCAGAGACATATTGAGAACATTTTCATTTTCACAAATACAATACGCAGTCTTAATACTTTTTGATTGCAGCTTTTCAGGCTATGTATTGTTACATCCATTTTACAGATGAGAACCTGACCTCAGGAAGGAGGATAAGGTGCATTATGTGAGTAGCATAGCTGAGAATTACATCTCAGTGTCCAAAGTTAGATTTTAGTGCCCCTTATAGAGCTCTTCCACCTCCTATTTTGCAACTATAAACATTGTCCTTTCTACTAGGTACATCTACAGTAGGTACAAAGTATGAAGGGGAAAACAATCCTCAGGACATTTGGATATGTTAATTATCTCTGGGCCTACTTATAAATCTGCATTAACAACATTCCATATATTTCCTGGAGTCCATAAAAGTAGTAAGAATTCATGCAAGCTTTACTGTATGCTTATTCAAAATTTGCACCTGGATACACTGGGTTTTTCCACCTTCACACTGCACACCACATGTTCCTCATCCAGCATAAACAGTGTGATGGGTCAGCCAGAGTCCAATGTGCAGAATTCCTCAGGTGCGTAATAGAAAAAGAGATTCCAATTTCTGGGAAATATATCTGGCATTATTTTTTTGAATTACCTTATTAAATATATTTGCAAACATCCAAATAAAGGTGCTTTTAAATACTTTACCATGCAATTTTTAAAACTGGTCTCAAAAGCTAAAAAACTGCATTACTTCAGCACATGCAGGGGAAAGAAGAGCGCTATGCCTGTGACGAAGCAGAGGATTTCGATCAGGTTCCAAAGATCACGCAGTGGTACATTGGTGCCACCATCAAATGTGCAAAATCTTTCCTGTCAAGGCTTACTTTTCAGGTTTTTTCCCCATATTCTGATGCCATATGAAATCACAATCATACTTCAGTGATTACATATTTTTGAATGCTTTTAAATCATGCTTTCCATGTAAAAAACAGTACAAAACAAACCAAAAAGTCCTAACATTTCTCCTAAGGGTCAGGTACCTATCCCAGACTCATGTCCTCTTGATAAAATACCTGTGGCAGCTCAGGACCTCCTCATTTCCTCCTTGATCTGTTGATTTGAGGGAGACTCACTTGACAGTAGTTGAAGAAGTCATTCCAGGGTAAGGAGAGCTATGGCAGGAATGCTATGAATTACTGAAGCTCTAGATTAAAATTAATCAACAAGGTAGTAAACTTACAGTTTATAAGTACGGGAAAAGCGACAGGCGAGAGCACAGGGTGGGACTTCCTGTTTTCCAGCCTAAAGGTAAGCTGTAAGAACATGGAGAAGAACAGACCCTGACACAAAGCCAGGAGCTGTTACCACAATCACCATCAAAGTTCACTCCTGCTGATTTGTGGTGGTCCTGGTGGTATTTGCCAAAATTAACACTGCAAACCCTGAAGTATAAGGCTATTCTGCTTACGTGACATGCACATACAATCTGAGTATAGCTGGATCCTAGGCCGTACAACAGATTAGCATAACGGTATCTCCTTGTTCCCGCAACCTTATCAACTACTGTATTATGCTGAATTTGTTAAAGCGTTGATTTGCCAAGACTCTTGTGTACAAGACTTACAGACAGGTTATAGAAAAGTAGATAAAGATAAAAAGGGACTATAGGCATTTCAAACTACTTATATGTTACATACATTACCTTACAGTTTGTAATCATAGAATCATAGAATCATTAGGTTGGAAAA
>WAAD01018722.1:383-14808 GCA_013389945.1 Fregata magnificens
AGCAAGCGAAGACACAGCTGTCCTAAGGACAAGGAACCATCTTATCTGCACAGACAACTGAATTAGCCAGTTACACAGCCTATCCACAACACAGTAAGTACACTCTTGAATGCGCTTTAAAACTCCAGCACTACCCAATATTTTTCCTGCTGGAGAATCAGCTGTTTTTATGTGTCCCCAGATTCAGCAATAATGACACCCTAACAAGTGCAGAATGAATAGTTAGCGCATTTGGCTTCAAGAAGAGTACTGCACAGCATTACAGACACAGTTACCAAGATCCTCTTACATGCTACATATATTTTGCCAATACAACCTGAAGCCATGAAGAAATATATTGCCAACAGAAGCAGCCAAATGTGAATGCATTCTGCCAAAAGAACTTGCTAGCTGCACTATGCCAACAGACTGTTTGCCAGCTAGATCATCTCCTCATGCAGAAAAGGCCGCGGATTTCCACTGTCTTTCAGACTCTCTGTCAGATTCCAGTATTAAATGGATGGATTAACATTTTGCAACCAACAAGGTGACACTAGTTATCTTCATAACTGTTTTTAGTCACTAGTCAATACTAGTCAACATGTCAATTTACACCATCATCCGTACTGAACCATGTAAATACAAGGCTGCAAATATCTGGGAGTGCCTAATGAGATGATGTTAAACTCCATAAATGCGGACTTACTTGAGAAGTCTGTGAGGTTTCATATGCTGCTACAGACATTACAGGCTTACTACTCCAGCACGTACACCCAGCAGACACCATCCTGAAGTAGCTTTACAGGCTGTGCATTAGTACAAATCAAAAGGACAGATATAATGTGCTACCAAAAATGGTAAGTCATTGTTTACACTTCACACTAGGATTTTGCCTTTTGCTGTCTCAACAATAAAACTACTTTGCTGGAAAACTAAGTGGTGTTTCAGGGTATTTGAACGTTCTCTGAATAGATGTTTTTGTTGCTGTTTATTAATCCAATTAATAAGGAACTTTGTGGGAACATACTGATTCTGATTTAACTTTTTTGGAGGGTTTGAAAGTCTATCCAAAGAAAAAGAAAGAGGATAACCTAGGCACAATCTGGTGCTGAACCACATAAAAGATTCAGATGAGGCATCTGATTTGCCATTTTCCCACAACATTTAATGCTCAACATTTAATTTATCAGAAATGTTTTGCGTCTTCAGCTTCTTCTCGCTTCAAGAGAAAAGCTAAACATTAGAAAGTACTTTAAATTTTTAGTTTGTTAAGAGGGACTTTATTAATGAAAAGGTATGGGAGAGAAGAAGACGTAATTGCTGTCAAACCAACAAGTTAGCACAAGGAAGCTGGAATCCTCCCTACAGAAACTATAGTACATTGATGAACCTGTAACAATTTTGGCCACACCTTCTTTAACATATTCATAGCAAGACATCTACAGCAAAACAAACAAACAAACCAAACCTTCTGTGAAACGAAACCCTCTAGCATATCATCTTCACCCCCTCAGGAGAGGATGAGAGAGATCAAGTACAGGACAGACGTGTAGGCAGATTACCCAAAGGACTACAGGATGGCACTCAGATACTGTGGTGAGATATATAGACTAAAAGGTGGGCTCTGTTGAAATAACAGAAGAGCCAATGCCTGCCTTAAGGTAGCAATGGGGTTTGTATGCAAAGAGAAATAGGAAACTAATCAATTATAGATCCCATTTCTTACGCTATACTAGGATACAAGCAAAAATGCAAAAATTTCCATGATCTCCACCAGAAATATTGTAACAATGCCATAGAAAAGTTGACCTTGCAAGCCACATGAGCAAAATTAATCATTTGTTCTCTGTGGTAAACACTATACAGTATTTACAATTAGCATTAATACAGGTTTATGAGAACTGCTGGTATCCTGTAAAATTGATACTGGACAGACGTATTCAATAGTGAAATGGTTCCGTCCAGCTGAGTTACAGCTAATGATCCCCACTGCAATGAACTCCACTTNGTCCAGCTGAGTTACAGCTAATGATCCCCACTGCAATGAACTCCACTTAGCTGCTCTCTGTTCAGGATCCTAAAGCTAGGAAAGCTCTCACTTTCCCAAATCTGTTCTGATTTAGATCCCATCAGTAACTAAATCAAGTTGATCAAGACTATCAGGAGAAAAAAAAAGAGACATGAAAACAACTGCTGACTTAGAGAAACGACAGTCTACCACCTCTAAGGCAGCAAGATGTTTCAGGAATCCATTTTCATAATGTGGCAAAAGAAATTCTGCTCATTTTAGGAGAAAATCTGACAGAACAGGGTGCACTGGCTGAGACTAAAAATGAGATGGATTTCCTAGGGTAGCAAACTTGTCAAAAACTAGGGTGAACCTCATGATTGCCTGGAAGCCATTCAATAACTGGTGAGGAAACATGAGGTGTCCATCACCAAACTGCCTAGAGATACCATTTAAATATATTAAATTTCTGAAGGTAACAATATACTCTGTAGCCCTGAAAGATGAAGTAATTCCTGGAAAATCTATTCTAATTTTTAAAGGGATGATTTAAATTTAACAAGGAAATTTACCAAATGCCATTTGCCTTCTGCAGGTCTTAGTTCTTTGAGAGGCATCAGCATAAGAAAGCAAACTTCAAGTTTCTCTCCAAGTTTCAAGTTGTAACAAACTAGCATTTCAAAGAAAGCTTTCTATTCCTATTATTCAATATCCTTCTTTTAAATGTTTGTACAGATTATTAGGCAAACACTTGCAAAGGCCCTAGGTAATTAGCAAATATGTTTATGGAAATATTATACTTAAAATGTAAATTGAATCATGTTTATCATTTAAGGCCTTTCAGAAATCCTCTTTAACCACCTCATTTTACAAGTTAGTGAGAGTTTTGCTTTTGATTTTAATGGTTACAGGATTTGGCTCATCCTGACATGAGTTAAGACATCCATCTTTTAAGGTATCTGTTAGAGATGCACACATACTCAGTAATACTTGCACCTTCACTGAAATAATTTTTCTTTAAAAAGCAGTTACCACACAGTCATATGGAGCATGTAAAAATACCATCAAAGTAAGTACAATGTATGCCAGCCCTCTGACTTTTCAAATCTTTGAACTTTGCTGTAGCTCTGGTTGAAAAATGTAGCTATTCAAGTTTTGCATTGTTTAGATCAATAGAGATGGATATTCTTCCCACCTACTTATTCTTCCCACTTTAACACTGTTGTGAGGAGGTATTTCTGATACCCACCTACGCCAGAGAGAGGATCTGGTCTACAGCCCTTTTAAATCTCAGTACTCCAAAAGACATTTTCAGATCATTGTTATAGACAAACCTTTTTGCAATACCTGCTGTTCATGGTTTTACCTATGCCCCATCAACAGGTCAGTTCTGAAAATCACCACTCTAACCAGTATTTCTAGGACACCTTCTCAAATTTTAGGATAAATGCTAAGACCGTGCTCCAGCCAGGTATAGCTATAGGCTAGCTGGGTAACACGTGAGTTCAGTGACGATTTCAGATATTTTTGTTTATTGAGCTTATTGCTTTAAAACCAGTGGTTCAAAGTAAAGAATTAACAGAATGACTCAGCAGAGTAGAATTAAATCAGATCAATTAAAAAAATAGTATTCCTGTGGTACATAACACACAAAAAATAAACATTTTATCACTTAAATGTTAGCAATGACTAGTATATTAAATTGAAGGTAACCTATAACTGTTCTTTTGGCTGCAGCAAGTAGTTTTCCCGTTATGGCCTTATTAAACTCCAAATAGGAAATGTAGGATGGATGGGAGAAGGATATTTTTGAGACTTCTTGGGGTTAATGTTACTTTAAAGATCCCCCTCCTCTGAAATACTATTTAGAGCGCAAACCAAGCAGGTGCAGGTTAAGATGAGATTGAGACAACTAGTGTGGTATTCCTTCAGTGTGTTTTCTGGCCTGGGGGTGGGAGTATAGCGATAGCTTGGGTAAATCTTGGTGGATGTTTCCTTGCTGAATAGTACATGCAGAAACTGTAAGTCCTATTAGCATTGTCTTGAGTAGACAGCTCTTGTTATAAGAACTTTGATAATCAAAGGTAAGCTTATCTTTTGGGTAATTATCTCTTTCCTTTTTTTTTTCCCCTTAATTAGCGATATTTCTGGGATAGTGATCGTGTGCTATGCCTTCTCATGCCTCTGGTGACTGAGACAGGCTAAGTGCTAACTCTGGCTGTTTTATGTGCTACTCTGTGAGTGCAGACTGCAAGCTTTCTCAGAGTCTACAGGCTTCCCCTCTTGTTTTGAGCTTTTCAGGGAACTGGCATGTTATAATACCTATCTGCACTGCTGTCAACTAAAAGCCTGTTTAGGCCTCAAGACATCAAGCTCAGGATGACATAATTTGAGCATCTGAACAGCCTGAACTGGATTTGTAAGCATTCTTTTCCTCTTCTTAGAAGGAGTGTCTGAGACTGACGTTTCTTCCAGCATTAAGTACCTCAGCTGGAAGGACCTATTTTTACTGAAGAATAGTCTGTATGTCTGAGAACTACTAAAATTGTTTTCTAGCTTTAAAAAGAGTATCTATGTAAACTTCACTAAAACTGCGTGTGTTAAAAAAACACTTATAAAGTCATTTGAGAAGCTGTTCTTCTTAAAATATAATGGAGTAAGCTTGAAACATTGTTCAAATTATACAGAAAGCCTGTTTTAAAATGGCATACTGCATACAGCTGTGCTTCTTTAATTTTGCTTTGGAAAGATGATCAGTGCTGTTAACACCTGTTCACGCCTTGTAGTATGGCATTTGAAGCTGGCAGCACTAGGTTCTCTAAAAAGCCAAGCTCTATTTTGCTGTTTAATTAAAATGCTTTGGTAAAACTTAAAAAGTTTGGATCATCCACTAACTTTGACCCACATCATTTCTGACAGAAAAGGGTGAAATATGCTTATTGTAGGATAATTACATTCTCTTTAAATAAGATACTGCTTTATTTGGTGTTCTCTTAGAATCCATCATTATTGCTTCTTCGTACAGGCATACATGTATGCTTAAACACTTAAACCTGGAAATCTGACTTTAGTGTCATCAGTAGATCACAGTTAATACAGGAGTACAGGACACTCATACCCTAAGGCTGTTTTTGAACTGCCTGCAGAATCAAATATAACTCTGCATTATTGGTCTACTCCCTTTGACCTCGCTATAATCATTCCCACTTATCAAGCGATTTCTCTTCCTGTAATTTAAATATCCAGGAATCCTGTTTCCAAAAGTCAGCTTTATCCATTGGACAGATAGAGCATTCTTTTATGGTGCAAATGGCAGCATTGACAGCATACAAAAATAGCTGGAAAAAGGGCATTGATCTTTTATTTTTCACCACACTCAAGTGCTGGAAACAGCCTAATATCAGTAACAGTGATCAACTTTTTGTATATACTGAAAGTAATTTGTTGTAACTGTAACATATCATTTTATTAATGAATTCTATTCCATATATTTCTCTATCAACAACTTTAAAGGCAACAGCTGTTGGTGTACAAGCTGTTGCGCAAAGTACGCTAGATAATTTGTGGAAGCAGTCTGTTCAGTTCCTGCTCTGAAAACATAAGGATCTTTCCTTTTATCTTTACCAGCGTTTTATTTCTGGTTGCCACATCTCTCCTACCCTCATGACTTTCCTTATGTTATTCCACTTTGTCTAAGTGCTATTAACAGTCATTTCTTGGCAACTTATTGAAACTCTTTGCAATCTTAACTTTAGTAAGGCCTTTTGACACTGTCTCCAACATCCTCATAGGCAAGCTGACAATATAGGGGTTAGATCAGTGGAGAGTGGGGTGGACTGAAAACAGAACAGCCAGGCCGAGAGGGTTGTGAACAATGGCACGAAGTCCGGCTGGAGGCAAGTCACTGGTGGTGTACCCCAGGAGTCAATAGTGGGGCCAATACTAACACTCCCATTAATGTCTTGTATGGAGGGACAGAGTGCACCCTGAGCAAGTTCACAGATAATACAAAACTGGATGGAGTGACTAATATACCAGATGGGTGCACTGCTTTCCAGAGGGACCTTGACAGTAAGGAGAAATGGGCAGAGAAAAACCTCATGAAGTTCAACAAAGGGAAATACGAAGTCCTGCACCTGGGCTGGGAGCCAACCGGCTGGAAAGCAGCTCTGCAGAGAAGGACCTTTGGGGCTTTCCAACCAACATGTTGACCATGAGCCAGAGATTTGGGCTTATTTAGCACATGAAAACAAACGTTTTATGGACTCTTATAATATGCTGTCCATTCCTGTGATCACCCTCATAGCCTTTCCCTGTGCCTGTTCCAGTTTTAATTCATCCTTCATGAACACGGAAGAGCAGAATGGTACACATTAGTCCTCAAAAAATTATATTAATGCCTTCCTCTCTGTTCTGTCTATTGTAAACATTTTCCTCACTCTTTGGAGGTAACAGATCATTTGATTACTCATGGGAGAAATTAATACAATAGATGACCCAGGTGCTTACCTGCACTATGCTTACGGTCCACACTAGTGTGGGTAACAGATGTGAGTCACCTTTCTGCATCCTCATCACATAGGGCTATGTCATGCTGGCTGCAGCCATTTCATTAAGATCTTGCTTACAGGCAAAAAATCAATTACAGTCTTTTTATTATGGCTGTATTTGCATCCATGTGCATTCTCTGATGCTGCAGACTCCTTTTCTCAGGAAATCTTCAGCAGCCTCTGTAAGATGTCCTAAGAAGTAGAAAGATCTTAGCCATGAGGGGATCTGATTCAAGTTAGTCCAGCACATACCAAACTAGTCAGCAGAGAGCAGGTGGGTTTGGCTTTCTCTAAACAAACAGTAAACCTGCATTTTAAATCACACCTACCAGAAAATTTTTCAGACTTGTTCTCTGCTTGTACCTAGCTCTCTGTAAATACAAAAAGATAACGTCTGGATTAAAACTTTCAAAAGTAGCAGAAGCGACTTAGGCTCATCAGTCACGTATGAAAATGGGACTTCAGAGCTTTGAAATTTCCATTCTAAGTAAGTTCCTAAATTAGAGAAGACATTGAAACAGAGCTTCAGCAGTAGAGAGGGCCATTTGATAGCCAAAAATAGCCATTAGCAAAGCAAATATAACTCTAAAGAGATCTAATCTATTTAGAAGAACTTTGGAAGGTAGAAGGTGATGGAAGGAGGGGAAAAGCTAATGCAGAGATCACTTATAACTTATGATGTAAATGAAATATGATCCCATGGCATCTTGAAGCTTGGGATATATTTGTTCATGAGATACAAACTCATCAGCTTCTATATAGAGTTAGGACAGCCTTGTAATATTACATTTTTTTGCCTACCCACCCTCCCCAAAATTTTGAAGGAGGGTGAGGTAAGGGAGTTATAAAACAAAGTGGGAGAAATTACTCTCTTATACTGAGCAATCCACTGGCAGTTTTGTGCTCTTTATTCCTATTTGCAGTTACATTGTTTTCAGTAAGACTTTGTTTCTGTTCTGACATTCACCGTGCCATTACAGCCATTAGTACATGAAAGCCTATTTTCAAACCCCTATCACTATCATTCCTCCTATCATCCATTTATTGGAGTAAATATATGACGTGAAGAGTGGTGGGAGGTGATATTTTCTGTTTGAAAGTAATAAATTCTACAGAACTAAAATAAGCTGAAAAAATAATTCCCATTTTCTGTCTTTGGTAACCACAATTCCACCCTCAAATATTTTGCTACTGAGAGTGATTATGTATGGTCATAGGAAGGACGCAAATGGCAATCCAATATTAGGTAGACTTACTGTGGCTAAAATTAGAGTAAACATCAGTTCACTGACAACTTACCCTCAATTCATTAGCAAATCTTATCCTCAGTATCTTGATATACACACAGTGCTACACATTCTGCTAGTTCTCAGCAAAATGGATTTGCCTCCTTTCTTGTGTATGATTTTTCATTGGTACTCCATACTAATACAGACACTCTAAAGAAAGGGACACTTACCCTTTGCTTGAGATTATATTTTTAGAGTGTCAGTTATAAAGATACACTAAAGCTTTTACTTGATAATAAACATAGCCCAACAGCTGAAAAGATATATTTACAATCTTCCACCAGAATCCCTCCAACCCCTTACTGCTAAGAAAAACAAGTGGGCCACTGCAGCATGTCCCAGAACTATTTTGGTATTGGGGGAAGTGCAAGTTCCAAAGCAGTGTGGAAAAATGCCCTGCCAGCTGCTCCCCTCTCATACAAATGTAGGCTTAAGCGTCTTCCCTGATCAACCAGTAGAGGAAAGAACTTTCAGATAAGTTGCTTCTACATCATTAGTGCCACATCCACGGAGATTTTTAGGTGTCTGAAGGCTTAAAGGTTCGGATGAATTGCTGGAAGCTAATCAAGTATCACACCTCAGCTGACCTACAGTAATTGGCTGTGCAAGTCAACAAAAAAAATGCAGGGTAACTCACAGCAGCTCAGCTCCCTTCACTATGGAGTACACTCACTCAGATTACTTGTGCCTGCCACATATTAAGAGCACAGAGCATACAGACCTATTGAGGCACAGTAACTTGTTACCTCATACCAACTGGCTCTGCTCTGAGTAACATTTGTATTTATAAACATAAATCTGCTTTCAAAGTTCTGGCACCTGAAAAGTCATTGGTGCTTTAACTCTCACCAAGGAAGTTAGCCGAGTGCCAGACGTTCTACTACTCTGCATGCCAAGATCCTGGTTTAGCTGAGCATTTCAAGGGCCCATCTCATGCCTACTGATCACAAGCTATCAGGCCTGCGCTTTGTCTGCTGATCAACCCAATAGACAGGCTTGTAGTACAAGTGCCACACCAAGACCAGATTAAAACACCAGGTATAACACACACTTTCACTTAGAAGCACTACCAAAGCAGAAGGTGGCATCCTCCACCTTTTATGTGGCTGTCTAGAAGCTGGCATACTCAGGGAGGAAGTAAGAGACTACTCAGCTGAGGGGATTCAAACCCAGATTCTTAGTGTTCTTGGAAGCGTGGCGGCGTTGGCCTTTTTAAAAGGGATTTATAATGGAGTTCATGCTTCTAAAGAAAAGTTGAAAAATGTGAACCTCCAATGAGTCAAAACCTTGGGAAGCAAACACAAGTCAGGTGCGTGTGGATTTTTTCTATATCTCATGAGCTCCTGGAACCTGATTCATACACGTGGCATTAATGACAACAGTAACTGCAATGATGACAATAATAATAGCTGACACAAAGCATGCTGAAAGTAGTTTAGTCTGGAGATGAAAAAGACAAAGAAAATAGTTGGATGGTGTATACGAACTGCATATAAACACAGCTTCTTGGTCAATCTGAGACCAAAAGCCAGACAGACGTGGCCTGGCTGCTGATGCTGCAAGATTAGTGCTTCCCTGTCAAGAAAGCAGTCATAAGATCAAGCAAGTAGTCATAAGATGCAACATCACCTCTTCCATCTTGACTGTTTTGTTTCTTCAAATTAATCCTTTGCATTAGTATTAGTATCTCCTCTTTCTTCAGAGTGAGTTTCAGACTACTTGTAAGTTGCAGTTAAAGGTAGGACTGAAGCTGACATGCCAAAACTCATTAGCTATAAGCAAAGTAATACTGCAGAGACTTCAGTTACCACGTAGCACCAGGACACTGCCCAGGTTGTACAGCTGAAGCCAAATTCAATTCTCTCCTAACTTCAGTGCTGTTGCCTAGGCTAGCTAGATCAATATTTGCAAAGCAATATATATACACGTTGCTGTCACACCTTTAACTGCAATGTAGATACAGTCACAGGTAGTGGTCATTAGTGCTCTGAACTCACATAGACACCAAAATTGGCCATTTGCCCTCTCAACTATTTCAGACACTAAATTTTTGTGAGTAGGCTAGGTTTTATTAGAAACTATGGATCACAGTTGGAAGGACATTAGAAAGGGGTAAATGACATGACAAAGCAGAGAAGCAGACCAGGAATTAAATCTATCTCAGTGCAAACTGTGCCAAACTTCCAAGACACACTGAAGGCTGCTATTTCAAAATGAAGAGATGCTAGACCTTCACTATACCACATTTCGATTGCCTAACCTAACGCTCTCATGAACTCAAATTATACTGAAATTTGAGGGGAAGCAGTTAAGCCATGAGAAACTTCTATTAGTCCGCCAAGATAAATTTTCCCTTTTGACGCACACAACAGTCTTGACCTTTTTCTGAAAGCAATATATTATATCATAGCAGTGTGTAATTTTACTTTGCAGTGCTGGTATATATTTAAGGTAAACTATAATATACTACATACACATGCAGCCCCACAGAGAAATTGTTTTAAAAAAAATACTCTGGTGATCCAAGCATCCAGGGGAGAACCAAGGCTAACAAAATGCTAAAACTTAAAAATGTCTTAGAATTTCTGGGATTTTCATCCTCTACTCAGTTTCAGCTCTGATGCTTTTATAAGCAACAATCAAGAGGCCACGCTGCAGATGGAGAGGGAACAGGTTACAAAATAGCACAGCCACCTTCCTATCACCTAAGCCTGAGCACAGATCCCATGCAGAATGGCACTATTGGAAGAGCTACTGCCTTTGTATCACCTTTCATACATCCACATCCGTTATAATACAAGTTTGTTTTATATATATCCAGGCTGTTTCCAACAATTTCAGGTTTTTATCTGCCAATAAGCAAATTCCATCTTCAGTTTCAACCTCAGGATGGAAGGCAAAGGCTGGGAGCTTGTGCTACAACTTCCATCTGCAAAACCTCTTGTGTGGGCAGCACCACAAGAAATTCTTCAAGGCAGATTGCAGCTCAGAAGACATTGATGGCTATGTTTGCACAATGTAGTGACAGTAGATATAAACACTGTTTGAGCATGTTTTAAATTTAATTTCAGAGCATGTGAACTGTGGGCATCCAGAAGATGGGACACAAATATCAGAGTGGAAGACCCAGAGTCAGTGCTGTCACCTCACCTTTGCAACAACTGTGGTTCTCGGTAGCCCTGCAATAAAATTGGCAGGAATTTTTACATCACAAAACCCCCAACCCTATCACTAGTAGAGTTAATGCATTTCCCCACCCTGCTAACTAAGCTTAAATGATTAGACCAACTTCACCCACCTCCAGTACGAGACTAATAAACATTGTTATAATAACACTGTACTCCTCTTTACAAGCAACATCACTGTGCCGTATCTGGAACAATCAGTGGATAAAAATGGTCAGGTACCTTTGCTACAGTTGGTTAAAGGGAATACAAAAGCATCTCATGACATAGCTACAAAACATGCTACCACACAAATTCAGGATTAAAACATTTTCTTCTTTTTTTTTTTTAATAGGGGAGAGGAGGACATTTAGATTTAATTGCACACAAATAGAAAACAAACAAAACAACCCAAGAAACAAACAGCTTTCTAAAGTATGGAATCTTTCCCTTTGTTAAGTACGAATGCAAAATGCATGCTACCGGTTGCAGAAAGGACTATCTTTTTAAGTTAAAAAGTGAGAGACAACATACATGTGACATCTGTGGCTGATGCAGGAATCAAAATAAGGAAAGACGACATACAGAAACTAAGGAGTCTTTGCTGTGGGCTACTGTCAATGGAAAGCTCAACTTGACTGTCACAAAGAACAAGCTGTCGGCAAACTGATCGCTGATGGTGGTCCGAGGGCTGACTAGCACTGTTCAAACAATGGGTATGACCAACATGAGAATGGAAGTGGAACCCAAAACGTGCTGGTTGATCCCATCCCATCCGTGGTTCCTCCCAATAACATTGTTATGCAGCCTAGCCAGAAGTCAGACCCACATTTGCAAGTGCCCTTAGGGACACAACTTCTATTGATTTCAATGGGAATTAGGCTTCTTAAATGCATTTGTCAGTCTCAGTTTTACTGTCTTTGCACTCCAACAGCAGGGAGAAGCTTTTCTACTATGCTGTTTCTGCCTCAATACCTTTTCTGGACAAAGGGGGAAAATACATGTGTGTCTTAGGCATGATTCATGTTCATTTTGCAAGGAGATAACCACATAGCCAGCACAAAAAAGATACATCAAGAGGTGTATCATTATGTATGGCTTTTAATAGTAAGTGACAGTACCGGCTGGTTACCACTACGTTATCATAACTCTTTCAGAAACTCTGACAGCATAGCCCAATATGAAGGAAATCCCTATTCTCCTTCTCTTTCCTTCAGATATATTTGAAAACTAGCTTTAAGGCTCTGCATTCGTGTTATGTTTAACAGCTATTTTATACGCAAAATGTGTTTGGGGTATAGTTACCCTGGCTATCAAGCAGTTCGATTGCATTAGTTTGTAATAACACAATGGAATGTATTTAAGGTGATTTAGAGTTATGTTCTGTTAGTGTTCAACCCCCTTTATGAGAGGAGATGGTTGAAGAAAAAAGAAAAATAGCATATGGCAGCTATTACCAAAATAAACACATACCACATCTTGTTCTGAAACCCTGTATGCTACTCAAGTTACTTTAAGAGTAAAAAAGAGTTAAAAAAAAAAAAAAACACCAAAACCCCATCAATTCCATTTATTGCCTCCTGGGCTTTTTTTTTTTTTTTTTTTTTTCCTGGCAAGGGGACATCCTTGCTGGCATTACAAAGATCTGATATTCATTAAAAAAAAAAAAAAAGAAAAGAAAAAAAGCAACTGTGCTAGAAATCATGAATGTCAAAGAAAATTGGGAATGCTAGCACATGCTGAGTCTTGTTCTCCAGCATATTAGCACAAATACATTCCAAAACCACATTTTATTCTAAGAAACTCTGATTCGGAGTAGAAATTCTTCTTGTTATGGAACCAGAGAGAAATGTGCAAAATAATAATCAGTACTTATATTACTTTCAATGCTTAAAGTCTTAAATGGTTCATGGACATACCACCTTAGACACCACTTATTTCTGCATGCCACAGTGTCATCATAGATCTTCAGCAGTGACAGCTGCCTGACAATTTACCTCCTTTTGTATAAATGAGACATAGCTACTGGCCGGACTACCCTGCTCCCAAGGGCAAAGATGAGGGAAGGAAAAAAAAAAAAAAAAAAAATCTTTCTTTCTGGGACAAGGACTTGAAAAAGTAGGACTTAAAATGTCATCTGGTCCATTCCTCTACTCCAAGGCAGGACTGTTTGGGTTTAAACTATATTTTGGCTTTTTTTAATCTGTATCTAGAATAGCCTATATCTGATGAGTAGAAGATACAAGTGAAACCAAACCTCCCCCATCCCAGAAGATGCAAACTAATTATGGAAAAAAATATGAAGAGTGATACTCTGGGAGTTGCACTTGAATTACATGGTTTGATCTGTGGGAGGTTATTGTAAGCTGTAGTGTTGTGCCTTGAAAGTGATGCTTTTGGTATGAAAATTCCTGAACACAGAAATGCCTACGTCCGCAGGCCTTGCCCTTGGTTTACAACAATTTAGTATACTGTAAGCACATCAGAACAGTTAACAACAATTGTCTGATAAAACAATACAAAAAAAATACCTGCTTTATTTTCTGCATCTATTAGAAATGTTGTACCAAAGTACAGATATCATTAGACATATACACTGACATGTCCAGCTTGCAGGTAAGCAAATATTCCTTTCTCACCAATGACTAATGGCAATTAATGTTGTTTAATCTACCAGGTGATAGAAGTGCCATCTAAGTAATTGGACACTTTGTGTTCCTCCTGAAGACAATGTGATTTTAAGCCTGCTTATATACAATGTGTGGAGTGAACTTGTTTGCCTTCTGAAGAGATTTATATTTTCTTACTGCAACTCTATGGATTACTTCTATGTAACAAAAACCCCAGAGCATAAAAAAAATTAAAGTTAAGCAAATTTTCAGAGGCGTTCTCCTGTTTAGTCATCACTAGGAACAAAATGTTGGCTCTCTGTTAAGGAGGAAATATCACAAATACCACATGCAACGACGTTCCCAAAATGGTAGCTGGCAGCAGCAGAAAATATGCTTTCACTGATGCAAAGACCAAAATCTTAATTCAGACAGGCAAATGCAATAGCATTTTTACTAGCTGCAGCTAGTATGCACCATAAAAGCATCTTTGTTCTCTTTTTTTTTTTGCCATTCATACATGCCTTTCCCTTTCATCATACCTGCCTTTCCTTTCTGTTCCTTTCTTTCTCTTGATGCTCACTCTTGTTACTTCAGTTTTCAGAAATTCTTTCTACAGTTCCACTTCACCTTACTTTCAGATCAGCCTAGAACTCACTGCCTACCTGTTCTCAAACAACCACCATTTTGTTCTAGAAAACAGCTGAGGAGCAACAGGGGGGAGAGAGGGGGAGAGTGTGAGTGTTAATTTGCAACTACTTCAGTCCTCTTTTGCACAGCAGCACGCAATTTGAGATGTTTCCACTGCTGGAAGACCTGAGCAGGG
>WAAD01018746.1:1606-18249 GCA_013389945.1 Fregata magnificens
CTCACATGCTTTGAACAAAAGTGATTTTGCTTTTTAAATCTCTCACTACGCTTAGTCCAACCTGACCGGTTGCTGCCACTGAAGCACTAGTCCTACTGGCTCCTAGTGAGAGGGTCTTACTCTTTTTTTTCTCCAAGTCACTGCTTTATTTGCTTCTGCATCCCATAATCTTTTCACTCTTCTTCGGTCTGTCCAATTTAGAGAAATCATCACTCTTCCTCTTTCCATGAAATGTGCTCAGAACACTTTGTATAAAATAAAAATACTGATTAGTTCAAAAAATGTATATTTTTGATAGGAGGAGGTTTAAAGCCAAGGCACTAATTAGCCAACACAGATGCAGGAAGTTAGATTTTGATGATGTGATCAGATGTAAAAGAAGATAATACACAGTCAAAGAGGGGAAAATGACGCATTATACCCTCAAGAAAGGGATTTGATTTGTTTGCCTTTTAAAGTCAAGTGCTGAAGCCAAATGAGCTGAAACCCAGTTTTAATGCATGGAGAGGAACATCTGTGATGGGGATGGTCCAGAATATGCAACATATGGAATGATCAGACAAAAGCCCATTTCAACTTCAGAGAAAAAAATGCAACCCTCCTCTCCAACTACAGATCCTAGAGAAAATCCCACAGAAAGGGAGGGTCAGTGGTAACTAGCAAACACTGATGTTTCATATGTAGCTGTAAGGAACACACCTGTGTAACAGCTGGCATCTCAGCCTGTCCCTGTGCTGAAGCAGCTATTTTGCCTTTTAACAGCAAAAGCAGACTCATTTCCTCTGTGGATCAGGGAAGAAGACAGACATAACTCATACAGAACAGAACCATAAAGTCACTCTCAACATGTGCAATTCAGTCATTTGGTGCACAAGATCTTTTTGCTGATAATGCTTTGTCCACCTATCTAGAAAGCTCTTTTAAGACTATATAATGACATGAACATCAAGAATAGGAGTGGATTCAGACAGCATGCTATTATTAGTCTGAAGATTCACCAGACAACAGTGCTCTCAATCTTCTCGCTTGCCCTTTTTACCTTTATTCCAGGAATTTATGTACTAAACAGCAGCCTGATACTCGAAGCCCTTCCATAATAACTTTATCTTTAGCAAACAAAGTAATTCTATTCTTCTAGACTCTTGGGATTGAGCTGCAGAGACAGGCAAAAGCAAATACCTACTTCAGAGTCTTTCTAAGGGGGACAAACTAAAATAACCTGTCTGGGGCCAAGGGCTTTTTCTCCTTTCCAGATGGACATTGGCACTGCAAATTTCAGTGACAGCAGGCATTTGTTAGCATCCATCACTATATAAAATGATAAAGTGCAAAGCAACCTCATTTTTAACGATGATTTAGGCTGCTGCTAAAGCTTCGTACTTTCCAACTCGGAGTGACAAACATTGCATGCATAGGTTTTTCCTAATAGTACAAGTGTTCAAGCTTTTACCATTTATAGAAAAGAAATCAATTATTTATTAGAAAACTAAAACCCTTTGAAGAGAGAATTAAATTTGTTTACTGAACCACCCAGCTGGTTTGGTAGAAAAAGTAAACAATTTTTTGAAATTCCAACATATTGTTCATTATTAGAAAGCTATTTCTGGAAACACCCTTAAGAGTATTTTTACAAGGAGAAAAAGTGATAGGCAACATGATAGAAGCCAGATTTTTTTTTTGTCTTCTTTCTCCCAGAAGTCTTTCTTAGGTTGAAGGTCAGAAATGTCAGACCTTCTACATTGTTTTTAAGGCAGAAAGTTGGCACAGGTGTTGATGGCTAATCCAAATTCTGGTTTCTTGAATGTGGTATTTAAGCAGGTGAAAGAGACAGGACCACCTCCAAAAGCTGTTAAATAAATATGTAAAGAGCATTTTGGTAACATCAACTCTTACCTTTCAATAGAAGTTTGAAAACATTTTTACTTCAGCTCTCTTGTACTTCTAGGAGTGCTCCTATGAGAGAAAAAAGTTAAAAATTAATATCCTTTCTGTTTCTAAAGTTATGAACGAGCAAACTTAATTGTCAGATCAGAGAAAGTATATCTCCCACCATTCCTTTTTTTCCTTGTTTTTTGGGGGAGGGTTCTTTAGTTTCAGAAGCAAAGCCAGGGAGTTATCCCAACTGCATGTCTAGTTGATATAAAAGAACCTTTCACAGCCTTGAAAAAACTCCTTGAGGCATGCCAGTATCATTACACATATTTTCTAGACGAGGAATAAGCAAACTCAAACTCGTGATATTTTTTAAAAAGCAACAGGCACCTGTGGTTGTAACAATTGGTGTAAATTCAGAATTTCTAAACATTGTCCCTTTTGTGTCCTGTTCAAGGCTGCACAGTAGACCAGTATCAGCCACAATCAGGAATCTAGGTATTCTGATTTCCCAATTTGTGACCCCTTTACTAGATTATGATTTTTCCTTCAGGAATAACACACAAATATTGCTATTTACTCAGTTATGCTTTTTGGATAACAAGCTGACAATCATTTTATTCAGTAAATAGCTACCATTTGTTAATATTCCTTGTAGAACACTACAAAACACTTGGGATTAAATGTCAGAGGCATCTTCAACCAGGGCTAAAGTACTGCCATAAGCATTAAGGAAGCCTCAGTGTCAATGATATTTACAGTTGCCATTTCCCACCAATAAGTATGGCAATGTGCTTGTGGAGGTATCCTGTATTCTGGCTTCTTCTCAGCCTCATTTTAATGCTGTTCTGATTCATGAATATACAACTGTAGCTACAGCAAAATAAATTTGTGCAAGTCACATGAGACTTTTTTGAGGTATAAGTAATAATGCATGCAGGTCTTTTCCTGTTCAGATGACAAAGCAGCACTTAAGGCAGTTCTCACATGAAGTATCGTTTTTCTAAGCTCTGAATATAGAATCAGGCTTTAAATTCACACAGGCAACACTGTATTGGCTAGAATGGAAAATCAGATTTGTGCATGTCAAAAACCAGAATAATTGCATCAGAAATAAAGGCAGACTCAGAAGTGCTATTAAGGAGAACAGAAAAGAAGCTTTCTTTTAATTGCTGAATAAGATATCCAAATTAATACAAGACCACATCTGTATAATTGAAAACACTACCAGATAAAATAATGTGTGCTCAAATAAAAGGCAAAACATAAAAGTTCTTGTGACATTTTAATCAGAAAACCAAATACAGGTATTAATAAACAGAAGTGACTTAGGCAATTATTTTAAGTTTTTAAAATTAATTTGTTTTGCATTACTTTATACTTGAAATTGTACATTAATACCAAATACAGTTTTCCAGTAAGGCCATGGAACATACTCTGGGTATTTAGAAGCAGCTAAGAGTTAACTACTTACGAGATATAAACAGAAATAAATTGCAACATTACAATTTAAATTCTTATCTACAGCCAGGATCAGTTACAACTGATCACCCTTGCTAAACTGTCTGTCTGCTGATCACAGGCATGTTATCCCCAAAGACCCTCATTTTTGGATGGCCCTCAGACATTACCTTAAAAAACTAGGTGATATTTGGCTCTGACATCTCAAACGCTGGATCCTTGTAGAAGGAGCCTGCAAACAGAAATTTGACAGAGGTTCTTCAAAGGGAAATCCAGTGAATTACCTTCTCTAAGTCCACTAAACCCTCAGCATTAAATACTAAGGAAATAAACCTAAGCTTTTGATTCACCAGTGTTTTGCACTTTGGTGTAACCACTTATACCCACATAAAACCAATATAAAGGTAGCATTTGCCTCCAAATTTTACAGTACAGATTTCTACAAAGCCTTCAGTACTACTGTGAGAAGATTTAAGTTTATTTGAAAGCAGTTTATTAGAAATTAAAAGATTCATGTACACACAAAGCAGAATGATGGATCATAAGTTTTATAGATCCTGCTCTGCAGGATACAGTTGATAGCAAAAATTTCATTATTTACTGGTAATGAAAAGTTGCATGTAGATATTTATCATTAATATGCCAACTATTTGTTTTCATCTGGAAGTGTCTATTTGCAAATTGGGACATTCAAAAAACAATTTCTTGACAATTGAGATTTAAATTTCTTAAAAAGTTGCTCAAATGATACTAAAAAAAAATCTTTTGTGTGAGCATGTTATGCAAGGAGGTATCACTGTTCATGTTTTATAGCTCAAATGATAAGCCTTGTATCTCAATTCCAACTCAAGGAGGAAGCCGCTTGCACCTTACGTGGGTGTGTATCCCAGAGCAACTTCAGCACTGTTTCTATTTATTCCCAAATAAAGCACATTAAGACTCTAGTTATTACTTTCAGTGTTCCTCTACTACTGGTGACAGTACTACTAGTGATTCTAGTCAGCATGCAGCAACTTGTTTACTCTATAGCACAGGGCAAGCCATTTTAGTGTCCTTCCTGCAACCCCATAGAATAATGGGTATTAACTAATATTTCCAAAATGTTCCTGGAAAATTAAATAAGTTGATTTCTAATTGCATCTACGAGAGCAGGAAGCCTTCATGACAAAGTATTCTGAGGAGTTTTCTGAAAAAGCTCTGAAAAAACTGCTGGAAAGGAAACATTGCATTCCCACACCAAATCCATGCATTGCTCATGTCCTGACTACTATGATTATTTATTCATTTTGAAATATACTGTTATGATAGTTGAGACTTACTAACTTGAGGCAAGTATCTGAAAGAAAGTGCAAAGCTATTTTAGGACATGAAGCACAAAACATTTACTGTTCATGTATTTTTTTCCTGAGTTCTTTGTATGTCAAAAATATTTCCTCAAAGGAAAGCATTATTCTCAGAAGATAACCCACGGAAAAGAAAAACTCATGTTCTCAGACTTGAAGCCAAACCCCAAATAGCAAGAGTAAGCTTAAAACATCTGGTTTCGTGATTTATTTGGAGGAAATTTGAGCTCTAAACTCACCTATAGCCTCCTACCACTGTCTTACAGGTACAGAGGAGACAACATAAGAATAGCTGACATTCCTTTTAAAAATAACATTTATTCTATGCATATCTAACAGTACTAAGCATAGGGGAAGAACAAGTAGAGATATCTGCTTCATTTGTCCTACACTAAAACAGCAAAAGACTTCAAAACAGAGAGGTCAGTTAAACAACAGATTCTCTATTGGTTGGGATCAGATCTATTCTTTTTCTAAACAAGCTTTAAAACTAAAATTCACCATGATAATCAGTTTCCAAAACTTTATTGACAAAAACTGAAGTCTGAGAATCTAGACCTAGTTCTTAAAACCTTTGGGTGAGTAAGGAAAAATCATCTGTTGTTCCAATTCAACACAACCTGTTTTACAGTGGTTGTTTATCAGCTCAAGATGCATTTTAGAGAACAAGGCATTATTGACATTTCCATATATTAGAGGCTGAGGGAGAAATGCATATTGATGATAGCAGAGTTGTTCCAAAAAGGAAGGAATAAGAAATGATTTAAGATTTTGTTAAGATACTTTCTGGGTGTTGGATTACCCAACTCCAACAGTGACATAAGGGAAAGCATTTGCTAGCTTTGGTATTTTTTGCATTCCATTTAATGCAAATACACATTATACCAGACAAGATGGCTTGGCTACTTTTACCCATGGTCAACCACTTCCGAACTCTCCTGGCAAAATCTTGAGCCCAAAGAGATCGACAGCAAGTTTTATCTCAATTTCAATATGGACAGATTTTATTTTTGTTAACATACTAGTCCTTTAACTACTACCATACAGAGACATAAAACTTCATAAAGTACACAGATGTACTGTATGATTTATTTCCCCCAAAGATGTCTTAGTATTAACAAAATTAAAACTTCTTTCCAATCACCACTACTACTGCCTTTTTTAAAATCAGGATTAAATGGCAATTACTCAGAAAGAAGCACTATACTTAATTTGCTCATTTGCAGTACAGGCAAGCAGCACACTAACTAGATACAGTTATCAGCTGTAAAAACCTTATTAAGCAGAAATAGGAATTAATTAGGGTTGCAACTCCAGAATCAAAGAGGGTCAACATCCTAAGGTTGCTTGAGAAGTTTTGTTTGACCTACAGATGATTACTATAATAAAATGCCCTCAGGAAGTTAACTCAGTGGGGAATGTTTTATTTATCACTTACATACACTATATGACTAAATAGCATGATTGCAAGTCAGGTTAAAATTGTTTATTTATTAGAAGGCCTTAAGTTTTGAGTCCAGACCTTACTGTTGCATAATATATAGCAACTGTCTGCCATGCCAACAGTCTAAAAACAAACACATAGGATTGCTGGAGCTTTTTATTTCTGTTGTACTTGCATGTATAGTAGCAAGCCATATCTTTAAGAGTTGTCTGTTAAGAGATTTCTCAGAGTACTAGCTACACACTTTTGAAGAAAATGAAACAACTTTAAAGTTTCATGCCATTTTGACACCACCCACTCTAGTACAACCTTCTTTTTCTGAGATGCTTACATCACATCTTGTCAAAAATATATCTGAAAACACATCAATTACCTAGCTAGACTCAGGCAGAAAGCCTTAGCATACCAATAACAAACCTGTTGCAGTGTCAAAATAGAAGGAAAAACACAAAAATGATAATAACCTTTCCCTTTTACTTGAAAACTATTTTGGCAAAGAAGAAATTGAACCAGTACCACAAACTGTGACTCTACCAACAGGCCAGACTGCCATTTTAAAGACAAACGGAGCCTAAACATGACAGGACCACAATGTGATCACAATTTTTCCTGTCGCAGAGTAAGGGCAGACCATTACAAACTAACAGGCACCATGGTGACTCTGCTGGACTAGTTTCACCACACACAGGGAACGAGGCTAGCCCTATCTCTCCTGTTCACATTACATGTAGAAACACATAAAAGAAAAATTTCCTTCCTCCTGTCTACTCAGTGCAGGTAGAGAGGGCTGTTACCTGACGAAGGCAAATCAGATTGGAAAGCCTGCTGTCCTGGGTTACCTCAAGCACTACACCTTCCATTTCCACAAAGGGGATTCTTATTTATTGGAGCTGAGGAGGCCACAGGTGCTGAAGCCACAATCCTGAGGAACACCACAGGGTGCCTGTAGCCACCTCTAGTGCCCAGCCAGCTAGGGAGGTCTCCCTCCTGGCTACACCAGGGAGAAGCATACCACTGGGCCAGAGCAAGCTGCTTATGACAGGCAGCAGAGCTAAGAAACGCTACCAGAGGCTCTCTTCTCACACAAGCTACCGTTATTACCACAGCGACCGGGCACCCACCACCAGGGCGGCGCGGACGGCACGACAGGGCTTTCCCGCCCTCGCCTCGCGCTCCTCTTCCCTCCCGCCCAGCCCTTTTATCTCACCTGCCGAGCCCTGATTGGCTGCTGACTGCCCCTGCCGGCTTTTCAGGCGGTGGCGGGTCTCGGCGGTTTCTCGCCCCTCCACCCCTCACGGGACCGCCTCGGTAGTACGGGTGGGTGAGGGCGGCGGTATTGAGGGGCTCAGGGAACGGCTGGAGGGTGGGGAAGTGCTGGGGGCTGGAGAAGTCAGACGAGTTTGCCCTGGTGCAGTTCCCTGTTCGCGGGCAGTGCCCGCAGCACCCGGGCTCAGCTGCGGTTTACCTGAGGAGAGGGAAAGAAGGGGGGGTGGGGGGGGCTGTGCTGTGAGGAAAACCTGGGACCTGGGGGGAGATGCTAGGCTGAAAGCATCCCATTCTCTTAGGAAGTGTCTGTAGTGCAGGTGGGTGCTGTCCTGCCCCTCTTCCCTTGCAGGTGGTATGAGAAGGCAGGAGATCCTGGCACAGGTGCTGGGGAACCCCCCTTAGGCTGTCTCCTCCTGGGGTGTGAATACCTAACTTCCCTGGTGCTTGAGGGAGGTTGGCAAGGTGCTGTGGGGCCGTAGTAAGGAGGATAGAGATTAAACAGTGAGCAGGCCTTGTGGAGAAGAAAAACTAGCCCAGTCTGCCAGAAGCAAGATGGCTGTTCTTAATGATGCTGAGAAAGTGACTGTTGCACTCCTGCCCATGTTAAGCTGTGCTTGTCTTGGGGTTTGAACTAAAGATGGGGTGTGTTTGAGGCACATTCCTTACAGCTGGAACCCAGCATCATACTGAACATCAGATTTATCCTAGTTCTGGTTTTTGTAAAGTTATTTGGATTTGCTGTTGGAGTTGCATGCTAAAGATTAGCCATACCACAAGCTAGATATATATTTCACTTAAACAGTTTAACAAACCATAAAATAATACAGGCCACACCATGTAAGAGTTTTGTTCTTATTGGGGTAGGCCTTTTCTTGTTCTAGTATTATAAAAAGCCATAGACAATGGTAGGCTTATCTGTGATGCAATACACACATACCATTTGTTGTAAAATTGTGAGGAAGTCTATAAAGAGGATCCAACTTTATCAGAACCAAACTGATGAAACAAACTCTGCTGATGCATTGTAGTGATGTGACAACCAGCTGAAAGATATGAGTACACACATAGCATTGTGCTTTCCACCCACTGGTCAGGACTGTGACAGGGAAGAGGTGTCCTAAGATTGAAGTGTCCCGTGGGCCAACAGCTGGACTAACTGAAATCAAGATTCGTGGCTTTGTTAATGCCACCAAAGTTTTAAATGTTCTTTTTAACAACAAGCAAAATGCTTAAGGCCCTGCATTATCTGGGTGCTATTCCATTTAAAGACCACAGATGACAAATAGTGCTATAACTGTGTGGTCTAGGACAGCTGTCAAGATGCTATTAAATTTAGTTGATAACAGGGAGTATAAGTCTTGTTGCACAGTGCAGTAATTTAGGATTCTGTATTAAAGTGACAGTGTCTTTTTGCAATACAAGACAAACTCATGATAACTGGTTCACAGCTGAGGCCATAAAACATGAGAATAGGTTTTCCTCTCTTCCACTGTATAAACTGAAGAGATCAGATTTAATGAATGCTCAACCTCAATTATTGAACCTACAACTTAACAACAAAAAAAAGAAATTAACCATGTTTAACTATCTGTGTTTGGATATCAGTAGATTTCATTATGATAAAACTGAATAGGGTGCAGAACTGGCAGGGCTTATGTACCTTTCTAGTTCATAAAGTAGGTCTTGGGATTTGATCTGACAGGTAAAGCTGGTTCTCTCTCCCTGTTCTGGGAACATGTGATTTAAACAAAAAAGTTTTGGCTGTCTCCAAGGGGAATGAAACCAGCAATAGTGTTGACTGTTTACAGTTTGAGTTCTCCTTGCTCACATGATATTCATGTTCCTGTCTTCCAAAATATTGAATGGTCTTTGTTGAAAGCCAGATAGTCTATCATGCAAATATGCTGTCATTGTGTAGCTAAAGTTCTCATCCCTAAAAGGAGAATAGGAGCTTGAAGCAATTTGGCAGCATATACAAATTTACAATTTTGGAGGTATCCATATATTTTCAGAACTTGGATATTCCGGATTTCAACTAAAGCTTCATAAATTTAAAAAAAAAATTAATTCATTGGAAAATTCATATTGTACACAGAAAAACATTGGCACACAAACTCACCAGGATACAGAAACATAATAGGGCAGGAAGGAAAACAAGAGAATCATCTGATGCAGCTTAGGTTAAATAATAAGAAAAGAGGACAGCTGGATGATCTGACAAAGAATCAGATCATAGAATCATTAAGGTTGGAAAAGACCTCTAAGTTCATCAAGTCCAACCGTCAACCCAACACCACCATGCCTCCTAAACCAGGCCCTGAAGTGCCACATCTACATGTTTTTTGAATGCCTCCAGGGATGGTGACTCCACCACCTCTCTGGGCAGCCTGTTCCAATGTTTAAGGACTCTTTCAGTAAAGAAATTTTTTCCTGATATCCAATCTAAACCTCCCTTGATGCAACTTGAGGCCATTTCCTCTTGTCCAGATAGTAGTAATCAGGTGGTTTCTGACAAGGAATAAGAAGGAGGGGAATTCATTGCATCTTTGGTTTTTCTGTGCATCCATTAATACGGAGTGTAAACATTAAAAATGCTTTATGCCATCAGTACTTCTTTCTTTCTATAGGAAAGAACAAAATATAAGATAAAAATATGCAGCAGCATGAAAAAGTTCTGGTACAGCCGAAGTGTTGGATATTTAATAATAACACAGTCAAAAGACCTAGTGGCTCCCTCATTAGCTTGGCTTCTCTTGAAAGCTGACACTAACAATGTGTTTTTGCCGTATTTGTTGTGACAGCATAGGTGTCTTGCCCAGTATATGCTAAAAGTCTTTCTAGTGTGACAGTGGATCAAACAACATAACCATTTAATTAGGCAGAGTGACTTTTCTTCCTTTTTCCTTTCCCATCTTCTACAGCAAATGCTGTAAAATTGCTACTTTGTACATAGAGATCAAGAATGTCACTACATCTATGTCATTGTTGGTGTATCAATGAAACACTGCAAAGACAGAGTTTCAGCCCACCAATGTTAAAGGAAGGGGAGAGAGCTGGCTATAAGCACTTGTTTCTTCTTGGCCTGTTCTTTTGTTAGTTCCCTTATTAATAAAATATTCTGTACTGTCCCTGTATTTTTTTGTCTGCCTTCCCCCTTTCTGTTTTGGTGGTTTTGCTGAAGTTACTATTGACTTCAAATATCAAACAGGTAGTTGACATTGATTTCCCCCCCATGCACTAAAATTTAAATGAAGGTGAAAGAGCCTTGACTGGGAAGAGAACCCATGACACTTATCATAGAATGGTTTGGGTTGGAAGGCACCTTAAGGATCATCTAGTTTCAACCTCCCTGCTGTGGGTAGGGACACCTTCCACTAGATCAGGTTGCTCAGAGCCCCATCCAACCTGGCCTTGAACACTTCCAGGGAGGGGGCATCCACAACTTCTGCGGGCAACCTGCTCCAGTGTATCACCACCCCCACAGTAAAGAATTTCTTCCTAATATCTAACCTAAATCTACCCTCTCTCAGTTTAAAACTGTTACCCCTTATCCTATCACTACCCTCATTTTCTAAAAGACTGATTACCTTCTCTGTTCAGCCACAGTTATGCTGATCCCTAGAAATCCACGATGTATTCTTCTGACAGAAGGAATTAGACTTATCTGATCTCATTTACAAAAACATATGGAAAATTGGTTTTCTCTCAGCATGATATTTTTAGCAGTGTAATTGCTGACTGAGGTAGACCTTGCATCATAGAGAAAAAGATCAGAATTTAACCTTTTAAAGAGTAGCAGGCTTTTTTCACACCTTTAAACCGAACTATTTAACTATTCAAATGAACTGTTTTGCTGAGAATTTTTCTTGGAAAAAATTCCAAGCACACACATTTGAAAAGGAGTAAATCTTCCACAGTATCTGATTGTTGACCCTGAGGTTTTTTTGGGGGGATAGGTTTGTAATATTTTTTTTTCTCCAGAAAGTCACAGCACTGGAATAGACTTCTGAGACATAATTAAAGGTAATAGCTTCAAATCCACTGAAACTCCGAAGTGTTTGTTACACACTCTTAGTTATCCATAATTGAAAACGCAGTTAAGATTTTAGTCAATTTGTCTGAAAGTATTTCAGTTCATTGGCTTTATAAAATCTCCTGGGTTCATCATTACATTTGCTGCATACCTTCCCTCATCCCTTTCATTTTCCAGTTAATGCTCAAGCCTATTTCCATGCAAAGGGCTGGTGCTTAAGACATGAACAAAATGCATCTTAGTTTTACTTGCATACATTTAGGTCCCAATGAAAACCCTCATGTTGAAAACAGTTGGGTTAATTTTAGGCATTAGATTTAGCAGGAATATTCATATGAGTAAATATTTTCACAATTTCATTTGTCCCAGAGGATAGAGATGAAATGAAATTTGAAGCCTAATATATTACTTTTTCCTGTGAATATAAATTTCATAGGAGAACACTGCTTTTTCATTCATTTCCTTTAAAAGAATAGTTAAAATGATAAGATTTATTAAATGGAATCTATCAAGACATAATTTATTAATTGATAATGTGACAATATAAAAAAATCAAATCCATACTTGCTTTGTGTTGGTAACCCTTAGTTTTCTGTAAGACCAAAGTTCAGCCTCTGTAAAACTCACTACAGTTTTGCATTCGGATTGGGCAAAGAAACAGCATCATTTTCTGACAAATTTCTTTTTTTTGCTTCTAACAAGCTAGCAAATGTAGTAGTGTGGCTTTTATTACTATTCTTGCTTACATGCCTGTGGTTTTTTTCCTTCTGAACCATAAAAAATCGTTTGGCATGTCTTAGGCTTAATAACTGTGTAGGTTCTTCAGGGGAAAAAATACTACATATTGGACCTAAGTAATGAAGGTATTTGTGATGATGCCCATTATCTGTATTTTAAAGAAGTGAAAATAGCATTGAAAGAGAGAAGGACTAATTGTTCATCTACTGCTTACACAAATCTACTGCTTCAGCCTGGTTCACTTTTATAGCCTCATGGAATTGAACTGAGATTGTTATTCACGGCATACATCCAGGGATATATGTTTGAAAGCATTGGAGTTAAAGGCTGTGGAATTCAAGCTTAATTTTTTTAAAGTTCATATTGTTGACACAGATTATGCTGTAATTTGTCCAAGAGATGCAGGTGCAAAATTATATTGAGTTTATTTTGATTACAGTTAAACTAGCATCGGTGTGCCCTTTTACCATGCAGTAAAAGGTCCTTCCCAGGCTTTTGTTACTTTGCCATCATAAAGGAGGCATCATCTACTTTCTGCAGCTTTTTAGCTGAAGTGCCTTTTTCATGTTAAATCAAATGAAAAGTATTCAATACTTAACTGTTGTTGCTGTTTTGTTACCTGAAGCATTCACCTGACCAAAAAAGAAAAAAAAAAAAAAATCACTGAAATATCCCATAAGACTTCCAACCATTATCAGCTTGACAGCAGTGTAGTGTTTTGATTTAGATTAGTGGCTCATGAAGGCTGCTGTTAAAACTTTTGCTTTCTATGAAAACTGCATTTCAATTACTTTTTTTGTGAGAAGATGAAGGAGCTGGTCTTGAAAGTGAATTGGGATACTTTGTGTGATTAGGATTCAAGTTCTTTCTATTTAGTCATTTTCATTCTTTATAAAATATGGCGCTTTTTTATCATTTAATATACTCAGTTGAAGTTGAGAGACATTACCTAAAAATTTTGCAGCTAAGAACTCTTTTATGTTTCAAAGGCAAAATAGTTCAACTGAGCTAAATAAACCTTGCAAAACCAGGATGTATTTATTCCTCACCAAGATCACTCCTTGAAGTCTTCACTTGGCGTGAAGCAACAGCAAGTGAACTAGTGGTTGTGATACCCCTTTCTCATTCTGATTGCTGCTAGAGATCTGCCCCAAGGCCTGCAGCAGTGATTTTCCCCAACATTCGGGAGTACTTCTTAATTAACTGTGCTGTGCTTCAATTTGACCTCACTTCAGACTTCCCTAAACAGATTCCATTATGTGTCTTGTGTTTCTGACAAACTTCTATCATACCTTCTCTGGGTTTGACTGAGATGAGAAGCAACAACAGGCCAAACAAATGGGCAGAACAGACCTAATCAGAAATGTGAATTATGATTCACTTTTATAGTTGAATGGAACAGAAATGTTCCCAGTTCTTCCATATGCTGTGTTCTCATTTAAAACAATACAAGTGAAATAAATGTATAGATGCAGTTAACTAGGAAGATGATTACAAAAAACAGCTATCTCACAAAAACTTGGTTGATGCAGTAGCCTAAATAGCACTTTCTTCCTCACTGATTTTTGGCCTTAGCTGATTTGTAGGATTCAGTGAAGAACATCATCAAATTTAGTTGGAATGAGCTGCATTGGAAGTGTTCAAGCTGTAGTTTGACTGTTACGCAGCCCTTTATGCAAAAACCAGAGCTTTCTGCATTATTTCCTCAATAGCTAGCTCTGTGCAGGCAGTGCTGTGCTATAAGGTGTCTGTGTGGCTTCCAGAGCTGTGCTAATCCTGGAAACTTCATAGCCATGCTTATTAGGTAGTCAAGTTTGAGCTAGCTCACTCCTTGTGGAAGTAAGCTGAAGAATCTTCATACCTGGTGCTAATAATCTGTAATCTAAATAACTTGCCTGCAGACATTGCTTGTGAAAGGGGATAGTTCTAGTTGCTGATGCTTCTCATTTAACCAAGTCTTGCAGTCTTGAGTCTCCCACAAAACGAATGACAATTTTATCTGTACAAACTTGGGTGTGCTTTTGATAGCACAGAGACAACAAATTACTAACAACTGGATAAGTTCAGATAGCCAAATCAGTAGCTAGGTTGAAAATGTCACCCTTGGCTTCTGTTTCCTTGGATCAGACCACAGGGCATAGAAGTCAAAAGACTAACCTGTTGTTCCCCTTTGCCCCACATCCCAAGCCTACCAGTCCTCAAGTGTTCAGCATTGAACACCATACAAATTGCCATTCAAGCTACCACATGCAGTTCAGGACATTTGCATACCTGCAGTACCACATAGCTGTGACCCAATAATTTTATGGCTATCACAAGAATTATCATGAAATTGTGTTCCACTTCCTTACAAACATTCTCCACATCCCACACCAGCCCCATCCCCCCTGATTTAAGATAGAGAAATCATATTCTCTCATTAAGCGTATTTTCTGGGAGGCTGCATTGTGAGTCCTGCTTTCAGTCAGAAAAATAAGGAAGCTTTTTAGCTATACCTACCAAAATTAGCAGTAACTCCAGGAGGATCAAAGGCGTTTCATTAGAATCAAATTAACTGTATGTCCTCTACAGTGTAATTATAGGGCTTGCTCTGTTACATTGAGGCAAAGAAGAATACCTATCGCTCTTCCTTTGCATAACAGTCATGACAGAATAACAGCACCAATGTTGTGTACATGTTCTGCCTAATAGTATAGGTTAGGAAGTATTTGTCCCCACTGGAGTGTGAACCAGGACAATTAACAGCTAATATTTTCTTCCACTGAGAAAATAACTTAAAATTTTCTTTTAGCTTTCTAGCCCAATTAATGATTATTTAGATTGTACTTGTGTTACGTCTTAGGCCAAAGAACATAAATTTTCAGAAGTTCAGTGGTCCATCTTTCTATTGCTGAAATAAAAAAAAAAACCCAACAACCAAAACCCAAAAAGGCCACAACAGTTTATGTAAGTTAGTGGGAAATAGTATTCCAAGTTCACATAAGGTAGACTTTATCACTAACAAATTAGTCATTTGTTCTGCTTTGAAAAGGTGATTTAGAAAGCTCAATTCAAGTATTAAAGTTATCCTCAAATCATGTCCCCTTTCTTCTTTAGAAAGACCATCAGGAAAATAATGTTGAGTTGGATTTACAAAATTTTTGTTCCAGTAGCAGATGACTTAAGTAACGCTTCAGTAAAAATCTACTAGTACTACTGCCAGTGCCTTTAATTTTAGTGAGTATCTTAAGCATGTGAAGCTGGTAGAAGACCATACAGAAAGATAGCTAGAAAAATTGACTTGGAAAAGACCTTTTTCTAGGGAAAGTTTTTTTCAGATACTAATTCTAACTAAGTTTGCACAAGCTTTCCTGCTGTACTATTTTGAATTGTTTCATACAATTAATGAAGCTATGTTGATTTACAAATGTGATAGTCTTGCTTTTAATGCACCTATAAACTCCTTAGAACTTAATTGATTTCTCCAAATATTAAAAAAAAGAGGTGAAAACATTGCTTCATCTCTTACCTAAATTTTGCATACTTTCAGCAAACATTAATTAAAAAAAAAAAAAAATTTAAATAGCACTTACTGAAACTGTTGGCACAGTGTGTTAAGCTTTTCTTTCACGAGCTACCCTATGGATAGTCTCTGACCTGTCACCTCGAGAGACAGACCAATTGCTCACTTGTTAAGGAAAAAGTCTTCATCATTAGGGCCATAATTTTTGCCTGAATGGTTCTTCAGACTGCAGCTATTTCGTGCATATGATGGGCCACACAGTCTGGCACCCTACTCTATTTTCTGATTCTCCACATTCTACACAGGTCTATTACCTAGATGCAATGCTACCAGTTGGATTTTAGGAGCAGACCGTTCCATTTCCAGTTGAAGGATACTGATTTTTACATGTAATTCTCTCTACAGATTTCCAGAGATGCCTGTCACCTGCCATAATATAGAAATCAGAATAGCAGAAGGTTGGAAAGAGATGTGAATCTTCTTGTAAACTGTGAGTTACAAATGATAAAGATGTGTGTAACTAAAACATGCACAAGCTGCTAGAATTTAATAAAGATAAAATAAAACATGATATTTGGATTATGGTATTAAATCTGCACTTAGAAGAGGGAATAACTACAGTATCTGACATTTTGGCATGTTATGTATTAAAAACCCCCTATTTTTAACAACGTCAGTCACAGATAAAATTCTTACCATATATCTTTCTCCAAAGAATATATACAGGTGACAAACTACTTGCTAGGGTTGCCATCAGTTATCCAGACTTATTAAAATATTCTTAAATAATGAAAAACTGAAATGAACTGTGACCTGAGTTGTAAAAAAATATTCATAATTAGCCAACAAATTCCTGGTGTTGTTTCACAATATATTCTCCTTTTGAATGGTTGGTAGTAAGTGTTCAGTGAGAAAACAGATATGAACTGAAGCAAAGAAAATGTCAGGTCATCTAATGAAACTGATGTCAGAGTGAACCAGCAT
>WAAD01018758.1:4068-30725 GCA_013389945.1 Fregata magnificens
TGCTTTTTTTCCCCCCCCCCCCCCCCCCCCCGCACCCTACGGCGTGCCCAGCAGAGAAGCAATTTCTAACCCTGACACACAGACGTGTTCGCTCGCTCGCTCGCCACCCCCTGCCCCGATGCTCAGACCCTTTTCACCCCAATTTCTGAATTCCCCAAGGAGTTTTGCCCACCGCTATCTGCTTTCGCTGGAAAAAAATAAAGAGGGATGGCTCCGACCTCGCTGCAAAGCGGCCATGCAAACCCAGAGCCTCAGGTCCCCAAAATCCTCTGGCCGGCCAAATCCACGGAAAAGCTGCCCCAGCCCCAGGGATGCGCTTGGTTCCTGGAAAGGGAAAGTAACGGTTTGGGGAGGAGATGGGGTCTAAGCCCCCAGGGGCGCATCCAAAAATCCTTGTCTCACACCCCGGTGCTCCCGAGGATGCGAGGAAAAGCGTCCCAACGGCGGTGTTCAAACCTTGGGTCACTGCCAGCGCCGGCTGCTTCAAGACGCCACAAGATGCCCCGGCAGAGCCCGCTGGAAGAGTCAATAGCGTAGATATGGCGGAAAAAAGAAAAAAACCAGGACAGATGGGGCTCAAGAAATAACATAACGGATCCCAGTCTGGCCAGGAAGCGGAGACTGGAGAAGAGTGAGCAGCGGGGCCGGCACGAACCTTCCCGAATGCGCGGCAGAGCTGCCGCTTGCTCTGCCGGCAATGCCGACGCGGGCTGGAAATGTTCCCATTCAATCCCGGTTGCTGCTCTCGGGAATGTGACACCTCCGGGGTGGTGAGGATGGGTCCTTTGGATTAAAACCACCAGACCTGCGGCTTTTTTTTTTGGCTCAGTGTGCAGAATTCAGCTAATTAGCAATTAAAGCCACAACCAAAAAGAGTTTGGTGATGAGCAAGGGAACTAATGGCTGTTTTTAGCACAACGCTCTAATTTGAGGCGCCTCACAGCAAAATTTTCGCTCACATGCGAAAAAATCGGTGTTGACCAGTGTTTTAACAAATACCCGTGGGGTTGTTGGTTTGGGAATGTCATTGGGAAGAGGGAGGTTGCAAAATGCCCTGCAGCTGGGCAAGGGCTCCTCGTCCCCATATATATCCTATTGATGGGAAAAGCCATTTCTCAAATTTGGCTCACCATAGCACCTGCCTGGAGGAAAATGCCGACAAACGCCCCTGTTTCGGTACAAGTAGCCCTAGGAAAGAGCCATTAACTAATGTTTCTAACTGCTTTACATCCCTGAGGATTACTCTTTGATCTCTCCCAGTTTCATACCAGCTGTGATTTTTGTTAACCTGCTGTGTGCACCCTCGTTACAGGGCTGGGAACAATTGAGGACATTTCTATAAGAATTTTTTAAACGCCCAGTTGTTAGAGGTAGCACACTGGGATGGCAACTGAAAAGGACAAATTCAATAAGGCTATTTTCTTCTTTTTTGCATTTTCTTTCTAGAGGTACTTCCACTCCTCTCACCACGGCACATGCAAGGCTCTTTCCAAAAGCACGTTGAACGAAAAGACTGTCAGGTCACATTTGAGTCACTGGTGTTGCCCTGTCCAAGGGAGAGCCGGGGACGTGGTGGAGCGTGTTTTGAACGCAGGTGCTGCTCTGTTGAGCAGGGCAGAGGGGGAAAGGTTTCAGCTGGTCCTTTTTTGTCCCCACGGGCCACTCATTGGGGACAGAAGGAGAAGAGGAGCAGCAAGAGGTTCAAACTGAGCTTTCTTCTTGCTCACCTTTGTCTCCAGAGAAAATGGGGAAGAAAAAGGTCACAAGTTGGTCCAACTACAGAGCTTGGCAGGGGCTCAGGCTAAAATAGCCCCACTCTTTCACGCTGGCAATGTACTTTTAACACAGATTTGCCTCTGCAGCAATCCACGGTGACTGTAATTCCCTCCTCTCTACATTTCCAGGAGGAGAAACCTGTGGCGAGGATGGGAAAGGACACACAAAGCGGGCCTGGAATCTAGTTTCATTTTATTTTAGCAAACTGCATGTTCTTCACTTATCAACATCTCTACATTAGCAATCGTATAGCTCTCCAACTTCTCTTTAAAAAAGGGTAAACAAGAGGTGACAAAACTCAGGCTCTTCATCTCTTAAAAACATTTGAAAGTTGGATTCAAGAAGACTTTTATATATTTTGGTTTTAATGTAACAGATGTGATGTGGAAACACTAATTCAAATCACCCACCTAATCGAGAACTACCCCTTTTGGAGCCCCTCTGGCATCAGACGATCAGTAGACGCTGCAGCCTCCGTTTACTGAAGATCTGACTCACCGTCAAACAAACCTTGCTGGCCTGAAGGAGCTGAACGCGCCGTCTCCTCAGCCTGTCGCTCTAAGGGCCGAGCAGAAAGAAGCACCTCCAGGACTCAGTGCAAGTGCTGTATATACACTGCTCCTTCACAGAAGCGTTAAGGACCTCGTCATGCAGGGGATCTAGGGAGGACTCTTCTGCCGTTGTACCTTCTCATTAAGAATCACATTCCCCCAATCATCCTGTTCCTGCTGTCTAAAGATATAAAGATCTTCTTTGAAGAATTTTTAAAAGCCAACCCTCCCCCCCAAACCCAAGAGGAACACCGTAAAATGTACAGATTATATATGTCCTAGAAAAGTCCTAAAATTATTGCAGAAACTAAAGATGACTTGTTCCAGGGGAGGGGCAGGCACGAGGCACAGCATTGAGATCTAACAAACGCTCGGGTTGGTTCGATTTAGTTTTCAGCTTTTTCCCCATCATTCAAGAAAAAAAAAAAAAAAAAAATTAAAGAAGTGTTTAAGCATCAGAACTAAAATACAAATGCACGTTGACTTATAAAACAAGATTGTAGATTTGACCATGGGATTCCCTGACAGTGGAAAAATTTTACTTTTTTGCCCGGAGAGATTTCCTCATGGTGGATTTGCCCTTGGCAGAGGGTTTCACTTCCTTCCTCCCGCTGGCTGCTGGTTTCTTGGAAGAGCTGCCACCAGAGGGTTTCTTGATGGCTGGGGCTGCTGGTTTGGCTTTCTTCGCAGGGGTTTTAACCTTGGGAGGGGGCTTTGCTTTCCCCCGGCGGGCTGCGGGGGTTTTTCTTGGCTTGGGCTTGGACTCTCTTCGCTTCATCGGAGGGGCCCTGCTCTGTGATTTTGGAGGCGGTCTCTTCTGCATCCTGTCAGAAAGAGAAACAGCACAAGATCTCAGTGGAGGCACAAATGCTACCCAGAGCAGAGCTGCTGTCATCAATTTGCATAAACGAAGCAGACCTTGGCATTCTTGTTCTTTACCACGGATGTTCCTTTATGCAGCAGTACATTTCATTAGCTAAATCCCAAAGAGCAAGAACTGCTCTGGTGGATCTCGCCACACTAAGCACTTCTCAATCCCCACAGTGCTCTGCCAGCGAGGTTTCAAACTCCTTCGTTAGGCATATAAACATACAAATAATGACAATGAGTCAAAGTCAATTGTCAGAACAGTTAAGAGACCTAAGCACTCTCTCTCCTCTCTAAATGGAATTTTATTACTCAACTTAAATCCACATTCTGAGTAAGGCGGGTTTCCTGCCTTATCTTAAATCCACATTCTGAGCAAGGCAGGTTTTGTATCTGGCTACAGAACTGCAAATAATACTGTAGGGAAAAATCTTCCTGAGGAAACACTTAATAAATACAAAAAGTCCCATGTGAAATGTCACGCTTTTGTACAGCGCAAAAGGTGACTTTAGGAGACTAAAGGCAATACAAAGAATAAGCATAGGCTCTCTTCTCATCGGGAGGAAAAAAACAGGTAAGCTTCAAATTATGGAGTGGGGGAGATCATTATGTCTGGAGCCAGGCATAATTAGAAACAACTTCTTCCAACACCTCTGAGCAACAGCCTTGTGGATAAATAACCACACCAAGAGACAAACCTGTGCGCTCTACAGCTGTGACAGTCACTTTTATTTCACCTGAAGGAGCCCGTTTACCTCTCATGCTGCCATACCTCTTCTTTGGTGGTGGCTCTTCCTCCTCAGACTCTTCCTCTTCAGATTCTTCTTCCTCCTCAGATTCCTCCTCTTCTTCCTCATCAGATTCCTCAGAGTCCTCATCCTGCTGCTTCTCTGGGTAGAGCACATCTGGGCTACAAGAGGGTTCTTGTCAGAGCGTGACTTACTTCTAAGGCTACGACTCCAGGCTCAGCAAGCCTTGGGTAACCCTGGCTCTCATCAGGCACTGCTGCCCATCCTCCTGTAAGGTCACAGCTTTCAGCCTAATCCAGAAATACTCCCAAGACTTCTGTGTTTGCTGCTACCTGAAACCAACATTATTTAGTCTCTGCAACGGTGGAAGTGTGACAGTAAGTCACCAGGAACGCCCCAGCCCTAAGCTGCCCTTTCTCTGGTTCTCTCCTCATGGCTCCTTCTGCGCAAACACAGGAAGGCAGACAACAAAGGGACAAGATCAGGCTCCAGTGACTCTGAACGCAGGCTGAAGCCACTGAGGACTTTGTATGTACACAATAAAAGAAGGTGGGAAGCAGAGACTTTAATGGGTATGCTGCCATTTGGCTCTTCGTGGGACAGTAAGTCACCATCCCCGGGCTCCACGTGGCCCAGCACAATATACTCTCACAGCAGGAGACGAAAGGCTGGTTTAGTCTCACAGAAGCTAATCTAGGTCATCTTCCCTCCTCCCACCTCTCCTCCACGTCAGCATTAAGAAAGGCAAACAGCTGGGTCCTACTCGTTATGAGCATCCTTGCATTAAGAAGAACACACTCTGCCTGCTCGTGCGAGTTTGTTTTAGCATGGGAACGCTTAAATAGCCCCCATCCTGCAAAAAAAGCATCACGACAGAGTACCTGAGAATATCGAGCCCAATATTTTTATTGCCCTTAAAAGCTTCCCTTGCTAATGAACTGAGCTTTATATTCACTCGCAGTCAGACACCCAAGTAATGTCATTATCTAGAGTATGGGTGACAACGTTGTGGTTCATCAGTTGTTAAACCCTCCACAAACTTCCCTGTAAATAGGAGGTCGGCCTATGAACTTCAGCACTGCTATCTGGCTGACCTATGCAACACTTATCTTGAACATCGTTTTACAGCCAAGCTCTTTACCTAGGATAATAAGGGAAGCAAAGTTGAAAGGTTCCACTGAAGCCCTTTCCAGAAATTTGCTCCATCCATCCATTCTTCTCACATTTCTGCAGGGTTCTCTTCAGTAGATGCACTGTGGGGGGGAGTGGGGGGTGGTGGGAAATCAGAGAAAGGTTGTGTTACTATCTTTATCCACTTGTCTAACCTTACTGCTCTCTGCAGTGCCCTCTGAAACCAGAGATGGAGAGTCAGGATGAAGTCTCCTTTGCCCAGGACACCTGCAGAGGAATGAAACAGCACTGGAGACCTGAGAGTCGTGAAGACATCACCGCATGCTTCTTTCTGCACTCAGCAGAGAGCAGCTGCTGTGTGTAAGACCCAGCTAGACCACCGCGTTTAGAAGTTTTAGTATGTCTTATTTAAAGGGAAATCCTCTTGCAGTTAATTTTCAGGAAGAAGATACAAGTGTTTGTTCCTGAACACTTTGCAAGTGTGGTTATAGATTCTCCAAAGGAAGAAGTCAAGAACAGTGCAGGTTTTTGATGTCACGATCAAGGGATCCTCCTTTATAAATGCATTCAACAGCACCATATAACTACTTCTGTCCAAATTTAACCCAAGTCTCAGCTTTCTTCAGCCTGTTCCCCAAAGTGTTTTTTAAAACAAGTCTTTACCCTGTTTTTGCCCTCCTCCTGTTCTAAATTTCATATGTGGTGCATCTGTGGTGGAGTGTTGTTTTTTTTTTCTGAAAGGGAAAATATTTGGTCTAGAAATACAACAAACGCACTTTCAATTCCAGTCTTCTGTTCCACTGTGCACTCTGTAAGAATTGTAACTGAAATTGCGCAAGTACAGAGGATCTTTGTCTCTGGCAAAGGGCTGAAGTTGTTTAGTCAGTTCAAAACCATTTTCAGCTTGAATTAGAGGGACCATTTGCATATTTAGCTCCCTCCAAACCAAGGGAAAAGCAAGGCCTGCCCTCAGGCACATTCCAAAGAAGTTCACTTGAGGAATGTAAAGAGAAAAATCTAAAGAAACACGCCGGCTGAACCGTCACCCGAATCTGTTCTGTACAATTAATGCCTAGGTATTCACTCCAACCACTTATTCAACGCTCCTGAAATGGGCTTTTATCAAGAACTGACACTGCACAACAAGAGAATCATTTGGGACAGGGCCATACCTTCACCAGCTTACAGGCTACCTCTGCTGAAATGTTTTACTTTGAATGGCACTGGAAGAGCTTGCACAGCTGAGTTGATTGTAGCCATTAAATTACTAGTGTTGCAACATTAGAATTGTCATAGTTCAAGAACTCTTTAAAAACCCCACACTTTTATAAATGGGAGCAACACATCAAACATAAGGCTGTTTTTACTCTGGGTACCAGAGATCAAAAGCAGCACGTAAAGGATTTGACTCCAGTCAAGTCCAGTTGTACGTATGAGGTATAAAACGGGGAGGAGTGCAGAGCACTGGCACTGCAGTGCGTACCCGCCTGCTTTTACATCTCACCAGATCTTCCTCCGGTTGCTCTTAAAACAGAGCAGAGATCATCAAAATTCCTTTTATGTAATGGAAGGAGAAAGAAAACAACAGATTGCAAGCTGAAATTTCCTTATCTGACTAGCAAGACTGACAAGCGCTGGAGGCTGGCTAAGCACGGGCCTTGAAGGACTAGGGCAATTTCCAGTGGTCCTGAAAATAAATCAAGGGCTTAGTGGCAAGGGCTTAGTAAGCCTGGAAACTCTCTTCCCTGCCCCAAGATTAAGAAGTCACACTTGACATCAGTCTCTAATTGGCAGAAGGCCTCAGGCAACTTCTTTAGCCCACACTGCTGCGAGGGAACCTGCGCTCTTCTGTATGTCAGTAAGCCCTGCATCAAACAGCTGCGCTGATGCTGTGCTTCAGCTCCAGGTGAAGAGTGCGGGATCAGCAATCTCCTCCCCGGCCCCGTGTCCTGAGGAACGGCACCAGCACTGTGACACCACAGTAACAAACTGATCTACTTTTAGGTTTGACTCTAGTGGAGACTGCTGCGAGCTCATCCTGCTTCAAATGACCTCCAGCCTCGGTTAAACAACTGCATCGGGGCTCAGACCAAATAATGTGAATAAGCCACTAGAAGATCTGCTTTAAAGTCTCTGTTAGCATTGCTTCTGCTAACGCAAAAGTCAAAATGGACATTAGTGTCATTCCTGGAAACAAAGACATGCCAAATCCCTTCCCAAATACAACAGGGTTAGTTTGTCTCCTCACTTGCTTGACCTTTTAAAATCAGGGCCAAAGAAGGACCTCAAACAAATCAGTAAGAGGGGTGCTTGTGAATTTTTTTTAAAAGTTAGACTGTGCAACTTCGCTAAATAAAAAGCAACTAGGAACTGCATTTATGCCAAGCTGTAGCTTTTCAAAACAGAGAGAGACAGATGAAATCAACTTGATGATTTAGGAACAATAAGGTACTTGAATACAATTCCCCCTTCCTGGGAACGTGCTATAGACAAGAGAAACATGCATCACGTCTCAGAAACTAGCCTTTGTCAGCCTTGAAAGGAACTAATGGGAATTAAAAACACTGAGCATCTCTGCAGCACAAAGAACTGAGCAGCTGTCAGCTCCCCAGCAAGCTCAACGGAACAGTTTAAAGGTGCTGCACAGACACATCTGCAGCTGCAGGACTCTCTTTCAGCACGTAAAAGAGAAGCGTTACGCAGATCGGTACTTTACCCTGGAAGTTGGAGTTGGTCCCTGGATGGTTTTCCAGGATATACTTCTTCAGCGCTGTGGTGGAGCAGGTCTTCGGTTCGTTCATGGCCGCAATAGCAGACAGGATGGCGTCTTCCATCAGAGTCCCTCCCAGCAGGGGCTTCTCCCCTGATTTCTTCAGCTATTTTCCAAGGAGGAAGAGAAAAGCATCAAGACAAAATTCTCCCAAACCAGGTCAGGACAAGCTCCTCTGCACCAGGTGGGTCGGCGCTCCTGCATTAGCACAGATACGTTTTATATTAAAACACTGCACAGGGAACGCTGCTCTCCCAGCTTTAAGTGGGAGGACAGGCCTATTCAGTCAACTGGCCTGGAGTGCTTTTTATCGGTAACACATTGTCCTAGTCCCCAAATACACTGCAAAGATGTGGCAATCTAAGGGCCTATCACTCAGGGAAGGAAATAAATCAGATCTTCCTCCATCCCACAGACCAAATGTACCCAAGAGACTTCTATGGAATAGACACGAGAAAAAGACATTGCAGACATCTGGGGTACCTACTGCACTTACAATTAGCGACGGAAAGGAAAGCTTACCCCACCATCTCCCCTACTGTGCTAGTGAGTCAGAGCTGAAGCAGCGTGTGGAGCACGCTAAGCAAGGAAGGCAGGGGGGTCTGCTCCAGAAATGTAGACCAAGAGGAGAACAAGAGTCCTACTGCTTCATAGTTTGACAACTCCTGAACATGACAGGCTGCTAAAGAGAGGTGCGCCCAACGAAACTGGGCAGGGAGAGGGCGCATTAACTTATATCCAAGGCTTGTGGTCAGTACAGTCAACAAAAGAAGATGAACTCTGGCTCTGACCTGGAATGTCCCAGACGCTCCCTTCCCTGTGATCTGCTCTAACTGGCCCTTCTCTACAGCTCTCTGCAGGGCATTCTTCAACAGCTGGGGTCTGAAATACAGGAGGATAAAGCTTTACTGACATACACTGACAGCTTAAAAAACAAACAGAGAAACAATGCTTTATACAGAGTGTGAGCAGAGCAGTACTTACAAGTGGTACCTGCCTACATACAGACATTTTAAATGGAGATCTGTCAGCAAGTGCTGATTACATGAGAAGAACAATGTACGTTAGCGGAAATTCAGCTGCAATGCTTTCTTGGTGTCACTGCATATCCAGAAACAGACAAGGTTCACTTAGAAGGATTTACTCATTTTGAAAAGCACACTTGGACTCGGTGGGCAATGAGTCAGCTCGCAGACAAACAAGGGACTGAGCACAAGTCCCTGTAAGAGGTGACCCACAGGGTTTTACCCCCTCTGTATGGGCAAACTTAAAGATTACTGTAAGGGCGTGCCAGCTAAAGCATCCAGAACCAAGTGGGACGAGAGGCCTTCACATCCACGCAGCTAAAGGGCTCTGGTTTTGGTTAAGGGCGGAGGTGCGTACAGCAATGCTGATGTCGGCGTCACGAACAAAGATTGGGTGTGGAGGGATGCAGAAAAAGGCACAGCTTTTCCTCAAGCTTTCCTGCAGGCTCTACAACACAGAGCACCACCTGTCTGCCGCCTGTTGAAATACCAAACTGAATCACCATGAAGTGAGGCAAAGCCAGAGGAAGGCTGCATTTCACTGCTCCTCTGCAGCTCTGCTTGCAAAAGTGTACTCCTGCACCTACCTTATATCTACTTTGAGTTTGGGGTAATACTGAGACACATATTTCTTGATCAGGCTGTAAGAAGCTTCCTTCGGCTCACAAAGGCGGGTGAAAGCCAGTGGCAGGATATCTTCCAGCTTGACTTGTTGCTCCGCAGTCGAAGCAGAAGTGCTTTTCTGAAATACACACACTTTTACGCATCAGTGGGGCCTAAAACTCTGGGTTTTCTGAACCAGCAATGCACAGGTGGGGAGAAGTGCTCCTGACACTGGCCACAGATCTGGAAAATCAAATTCTGTAAGGCAGTTCTTTAAGTTAACAATTTTAAAGGTTTAGCAGTTTAAGTAAAATCAAGCAAATTTGGCTGGAATTTTCATAGGAGTCTAAGGAAAGTTTTACAAATATAAATTTCTGAGTATTTAACAACATCTGTATTTTTAACGGTTTCCTTCCTCTTTCTATAGACATTTTCCTCTGCTACCCTTCAATGAGACAGGTGAAAATGATTCACACTGCCATGAAACATAAAAACCAAACGCAAGACCTGTTTACACAGGTCAAATCTTCCCAAAAATGAACAGCTAAACAGGAGTGCATTTTTTTTTTTTCAGATGACAGAATGAAATCTTGATTGAAGCCAATGCTCCCTTCTGAATTTTCCTNCACCAGGTCTGTTCTTTATACAGAAAAGACAGTGGGGAAATGTGCTGAAGTTTAACGATTTTGATGCTGAGCAGCAGCTTTGCAGTCAAACGGGTGAGGGTGCCGCTCACCCAGACAGCTGCTCGACTGCTGGCTGAATTCACCGAAAACAAAAGCAAACTATTCGTTTTGCTGCAACACAAAGAAGGTAACCAGGAACAAAGACACTGATACGCTGCAGACAAGAAAAGTGATGTGTTAGCAGTTATCAGGTGCCTTGCTCAAACTTCTCGTGGAGCCAGTGAGCTCTATTTAAAAAGAAGTTACACTGCAATTAGTTTCCTTCAGTGCCCTAGTACCAAGTGTGTCACTGTCTCCTTCAGTTTTAGGACTTTTGGTCTCCCCAGTAGCCAAGAGATAAGCACCAAGGCGTTATGATACTTCTGGGTTCACTCGCCTAAGGTGCAAGTGGATCGGCAATTCCAGCTAAGCATTTTGTAACTGCAGTGTTAGAAATGCGTTTCACACACCCAGCGGAGCAGGGAATGGAGAACAGCGGTGCTGGAACCACGACTAATTGTGAGGGCTGAGCTCAAAAAAACCTCATCACATTTTACTGCCTCAGAACAATATACACCCAACATCAGCAGCTTTTTTCCAGAAGCCTTAGGACATTTCCTTCTTCCTCCCTCTGCCCTCACAGCTGATGGAAAAACGTTCACCTGACAGTCCTGAAGACTGAAGTCTTCCATTTATCCATGCAACAGATATAACAGAAACAGCAGTAGCATAAAGCTCTCTTACAATACCTGAGAGGCATCTCTCTCTACCAGGTAAAGACAGAAGAGGAGCTTCCTGGTTATTCAGTTTTCTGCCTCTGAACCAAAGCCTAGGGGTTTAATGTAAACATTTTAAAACTAAGATTTTGATTATTCTACTTGGTTTTAATTTCTCATACTAGCTTTCTGATTCTGATTTTAGTGGAACAGGTGTTTTAATAACTGTACTTGGGGAGGAAAAGTACAGCAAGGAGGAGAATACTGTTTGGGTTGGGGTTAGGCTGCATTTCGTAAGATACGTGTGTTTCAGTGCAAGATTTTTCAGAGTACTGTTTAAAATGATCCATCTTACCTTTCTGTCTCTGGCTTTTGGAACAGTTTTTCCTGCGTTAGACACCACCACAAAGCTCCCAGAAGCTCCTTTTCCTTTCACCTAGTTAGAAAGAAAATCCATTTCAATCTTCAACAAAGTAACTCAGAACAGTAACAACCTGAAAGAGACTAATTGACATCATTACACAGATTCAGAGCCAGACATTAACAACATACTCAGCTCTCCTGACCAGGAGACCCTCACAGATATCACAGGCATAAATTACAATGGTAAAAGAAACATGCTGCTGCAGAAGTGACGTTGTTAGACTCCGTTTGAAGACACATGTTGCTGCAATGCTATATGACACAACACCAAGAAACGGTCATAAATCGCACAAAAGACAACCGTGCAAAGTATCTGATTGACAGAACAATGCTGAAATATTGTCCGTGTAACAAAGTGGAGACAGAGGTTGATTAACCTCCACAAGGGAGAACATGATCACCCCAGAGGCCTGCTAATGGAGTTTAAGAAACTCTTATGTAATTCAGTAATACCACCTCCAGTGCTGCGCCACAAAGGAACTCTTACCTGTCTAATGATTCCTCTCTCCAGCTCCCTTTTCAGTGCTTGCTTTAGAAGATAGCCTCTCCTCTCAAGCTCCAGGGAAGGGTATTTGTGGATGATGTATTTACGTATTGCAACGACTGATGCACCACTCTTTTGAAAGCACGCCTGAAACGGAAGCGAAAAGTTAGTAGAAACCACCCGCACTGAAATTATCTTGCTGTGGGTCTGAAAGAACAGAGATTGAACTGATGCACACAGGCCAGCACATTGGCACAGGATGCCAGGGCCAGCCTTTTCCCCACAATGACTCAGGAGTATAAAATATGACTAACAAAATACTTAACTTTCACCTTCAGAGTAGCTGAAGAGCAGACAACACAAAAGCAGCACAGCAAGTGCATGTCAACTGCTCCCCTATTCTGAAGCACTTACACGTACTGCTTAAGCACTACATGCTACCACAAAATACAGTCACCTTTTGGCAAACCAACGCTGCACAACTGGTAAGTCACTTTACTAACGTCAGACAGAGTAATCATTAAGTCAGAACAAGTTGCCAATTATTTTTTTTTTTTTTTTAAGAAGTTGGAGGATTGACATTAGTAAACCAGTAAAAAACCTAAGCTGAAGTTCATATTTTGAAGATATAGCAGCTGAAAATTAAGGCTGGTGGAGTCCAGGCCTCCTGTGAAGGCAACGTGCGTGAACCAAGCCTCAAGGGGAGAGCAGCAGCGCAACTTCAACAGCATAGGTCTCTTTGCACAACCAGGAGGGACACAGTAAACCAAGACCAACATGACTTTGGAATGCTAGCTTACAGTAGTTCCATCTGTTCTGAATTAGAATAAGTTAACGCTGAAAAAAGCACATATCAAATAGATGGATTAATCAAGGTAAATCAAGTTAAATATGGCTAGAAGGCACGCCAAATTAAATGATGACAGCAGTCAACCAGATCATGTCATCCTAGCTGTTTCTAATAATGCGATTAGGGGGAGAAACAAATTCTAAACAAAGAAATAAGCTACATGGCCCCTCATCATCATCATGGACTCACATTTCAGCTCCATGGGCTTCCAGGCAGAAGCACACGCATCTTACACAGTGAGTTTCCTGCTAACAGACAGCACTATCATCCGTACCACCGGCAAGCTGAAATTGTGGATTTTAGGCACAAACATTATTCTGCTTTGCGACAGATGAACAAGAGAAACATTTGTTTCCTGCTTACCCTGATGGCCTCAGTTAAAATAGCATCCATTTTGGGACGTGAGGTGGCAGCCATCTGAGTTTGCTTCTGTGCTCTAGCTAGCTGGCTAGCAGAAAGAGTAGCCCACGCAGGAATGGTCTTTTTCACCTTCTTCTCCTTTTCCTTAGACTGATCCTTCTCGCTTAGGAAAAATACAAAGCAATAGTAAGATAAGAGACACTGTAAAACAAGCCAACAAGCAGAACAACAACAACAAGCCCAGAACATCTGACACTGAAAATAATTTAAAGAACGTTTTGATGTTTCTATTAGGAAAAAAAGAGACCCTATCCTGATATTCAGCCTCACGCATGTTCTAGAACAGCAGCTACACTTGATTGGTAGCTTCTTTCTGAGAAATACAAGCACCTTTTTAAGGGACCCATCCTATTTTCCCCATCTCTCCCACCATCTTTTCTATCTCTAGAACCTGACTTTCCTCAGAATCCTACTCAAATCTCTGAATTCAGCACTAAGCAAGCCTTACTCCTTTTTGGTTTCTTCTGAGGACTTTGTTTCCCCCTTCCCTTCATTCTCAGGTTCCTTTGGCTGTTCTGCTTCACTGGATGCAGCAGGCAGGGTTTCATTCTCTTGTTCTTCTCCAACAGAGGCAGATTCCTCAGAGGTGACTTCTGCATCTAAAAGATGTGAAAACGCATTAAGTTACTGCCTAAAACCAGCCCCTATTCTTCAGGATGGCGGGGGGGGAAGGCTTAAGAACACACCCCCAAAATTATTTCCCACCAGACAACTTCTTTTCTCTAATTTAAACAGATGATTTGAATGTAACTGAAGAAGTGAACGAAACGACTGAAAGAGCTTCAGTAAGGTGCAGTCATCAAATGCCAGAATAACTTCAAACATCATCATGTAGCATTTTCACAATGAACTAATTCCCCCAGTCTTCTCCTTTTAACACCAGAAGTTACTGTTGCAATCACCCCTCATCAGAGAGGCCTGGGTGGGGATGGGAGAAGCAAATCAGTACCCTGAAACACTAAGATTTTCCCCTAGGTTGTGGTTTCTGTGTTTTTAACTCAGAAAGGTGCAAAACCATACATCTCTACAAGAAATTTAGACAGATACATGCAAGTAGTTTTGTTTATGACCAACTTGTTTCCAAACACCGCTGTTTCTGCACCACACGCCGCGGCACCTGAAGGATTTTAACCATTCAATCACCTTTTCCCAGACTTGGCAAAGCTTTAGATTGCACATGCACTGGCAGAAGCACTTGTCTATCAGCAGGATCAAATCCAGTCAGAAATCAACTCACCAAGCAAATTAACTCCAGTATATTTAGCTGAGAGCAGGTCTTAGAGACTGGGCTGCCTACTAGGTAAGATGCATATAAACTGCCGTTACCCACTTTTTGGATCAAGAACCGTCCACCATGACTGCTCCATGTAGTAGACAGGTTCTCTATCTCCGAGAAGGAGCTAAAACACTCCTGCTACATTCCTGTGCATAGTTTTCTCATGGAGGCATCACGCATTTAAAAGACGCGGTGTGTTAACAGTAGTTTCATATGTAATTTATTTGTGACACCAAAGAGGACAAAGTCAGTGAAACTACCCGAGTATGATACCAAAATGACACATTCTGAGAAACTGAGGTGAAGCTGCTAAGACCAGACACATTAATATTGGACTAGATTTTATGACACATTGTGGTAAAATCCTTTTGTTCAGGGAAAGAAAGAAAGAAAAAAAAATTAAAGACTTCGTTTTTCCACTCATGAACTCCACCTTTCGATCTCAAGCCACCTTCCTACTGAGACTTCACAAGTTCTACCTTTACTCTAAAGAATGCGCAAGCTTCAAAGGGACTATATTTAGCTATATTTTCACGTCTGGAGTGTCAGGGCTTTGCCACAGGATGTGAAGCACGCAACACATGGGTTCAGACTGAAAAGAGCGGCTGCAAAATACAACTTCCCAATAATCCAGGAAAAGCCTGTGAAAGGCAGCTAAGCGTTAGTAATATTTTAATCACAGCAGTAAGATTTCTTCAGGAACACACGCCTATGTTTGGATATACATTAACAATCCACTGCAGAACTATTACCATACCCGCTTTGACCTCTTCACCTTCAGCAGGTTTGCTTTTGGGAGGAGTTTCCCGGGAAGAAGAATTCACTGAGCGACGGATCGGCATCGTGTCGTCTTCAACTTTCTAGAAAAAGTATACAAAAATCAGTACAGACACTGGAAAGAATCAGAAAGTTTTTGAAATGGGATTAAAGTAAATCAAAGCAGCACATGTGGAAATATTCTGGTTACATGTGGATTTTTCAGAATTTTAAAAGACAGTAACCCTCAAGCCAGCTTCTTTGAAGCATACTAGGAGAAGATAGTTTCCCATTTCACAGTTATAAAAGAGAGAGAACTTCTTTTCGATCCCAAATTAAATGAGATGACCATTTGAGGATTTTGACAACAACATCTCAGGGAAAGCAGGGAAGGGGAAGGAGAGTGCGTACAGGGTTTATTAGACTCCCAGTCGAGTTTCCTACAAGCAGGGGAGAAAGAGTACCGAGTAACCTTCAGCAGGACTGGAAGTCAAGGACTGATCCAAGGGCAAGCTTGGAGAATGGGCCAGCCCCTACCTCACTTAACTTGTCCGTGTGTATCAGCTGAGCTCCCGTTAAGAGTGGAAGCGCCTTATGATGCACGGGTTCAGCTTCAGACAGATCAGTCGCCATTTAAATTAATTTCTAGCCCCAAGTGCAGGTAACACTGTGGAGCCCCAGGTTTTAACCCCAAGGACTTTTTCCTAATGGTTTTCACAGTGCAGTGAGGAGTCAACCTAAAGTACAGAAAAGATGCGGTGTGAAAATTAACAAAACAAAAACATCTATGTCCACGTATCTAACAAACTAAAGATTAAAAAGAAAAGAAGAATAAATGACTTACAGCTTATGACTAACATAATCAACACTCGCATTCAACAAAGATGCTAAAACATGTAGGCAAACTTGAGTGCTATGGATGTAGCAGAAATGGTAAAGGTGTAAGCCAGACCTGCAGCCTACTCCATTAAAACATATCTGAAAGAATAAAGAGGCTCTTTAAATTAACAGAAAGCGTTAACGAAAAGCAGACGTTGCACTGTGCCTGATGTAAGACATTGAGGTAACTAGTACGTCATTCACTTTGGGTAAAAGCAGGAGCTGGCACATTGATCCAACTTCTACCAGCCTAAGGAATTAAACCATTAAATCTGTTAGACAGAAAATACATACACGGGGGACCCAAACCATGCCCCTCCCAAACTAAACCCCATGCAATTTATAGAAATGAATGAGTCCTTGAACAAGAAAATAACCATCAAAACAGCAGTCTCCATACCTTCTACAAAAAACTTAAAGCTCTCCTCCAAACACGTGCACTGCCATGGGTACCGAATGGGTTAAGCTTAGTTTAACCCTCATCAAGTCTCACCCCTTACTACCATTACACTTCTACAGCTTTTCTTACCTGTTGCCCATCCTCCTGCATCAGCCTCTCCTAAGGAGAGGTGCTCCACTCTTTCCATCGCAAAACAGAGGCTTTACCTGCTCATTCACTTCCTCTTCTCAGCACCCCCTTTAAAAACCTCAAAAGCAAAGCCTCACCTCTAGCAAAGCAGGGCTGGACCCGGTCCCCCCATTCCATCCAAAGATCAAGCTCCAGACTGCCCTCTTCCCCTCCTTACAGAGAAATAGCCAAATGCTCCCAATTTCTACCTATTCTGGATGTTTTATTTTGCTCAGGCAAGAATCATAGAATCATTAAGGCTGGAAAAGACCTCTAAGACCATCAAGACCAACCATCAACTAACACCACCATGACTCCTAAACTAGGCCCTGGAGCGCCACGTCTATACCTTTTTTGAACGCCTCCAGGGTTGACGACTCCACCACCTCTCTGGGCAGCCTGTTCCAATGCTTGACCACTCTTTCGGTAAAGAAATTCTTCCTGATGTCCAGTCTAAACCTCCCCTGACGCAACTTGAGGCAGACACTTACCAGGAATTGCACTTCTAATAGGTATTTCCCCAGCCTGAGTGTCTTCCTCTTGAATGGAGACCTAACATCACTCTCGGCACTGTTTTCAAGATGACTTTCACCACGGTTTCAGCACTTTCCACTGCATTCTCCATTGCAGGGATGGATGCTCCATACCACATCAATACCACCTCAATTACTCCAAATTCTTGCCCCAAAATACAGTCCTCTTATTATTCAGCAGTGGGGACTTCTAATTGATCGGGGGGATTCTCTCTACCTCAGTTATTTTCCCAGGCAAACCAAACCCCAGCTCGTCTGCACGGAGCACTTTTGTTAAACCTCCAAGCTGCGTAGGTAGTTTCCATTCAGAAACCAGTGGCGGTGAAAGAAGAGTCGAGGGGAATGCGCATTAAGATATGATGGTTCACCAGGACTGGTGATGCAAGAGGCTACATCATTGTGCCTACAAGATCTCCTCCCCAAATAATAAACCGGTAAATTAATAAACTAAGTCCACTGCTGCTGCAGGTGGGTGCAGCGTCACCTCAGGTGCACACACCTATGGCACAACCGACCAAGGGACCTTCATTTCATGACAACGAGACACACCACTAGGCAGCATTTCCACGGGAGATGTTCTAAAAGACATTCATCTAGCTGGCCATCCTCAAAATGCAGCGCTTCTGATGGCTAAAGGCAGTCTATCCACTTCTGCACCATCTACGACTTCTCCTTTGACACTGAACAGTCATTCTGAAAAACAGTGACCTAGCCCCACCTCAGCGCCGGTAAAAGCAAATGAGTGTAACAGCGTGGGATGTTTTCTTCTGAGACAAAACAGAAAAATCAAAACACATGACACGCCAAAAACTAAATAAATGAGATAAATGAAGCTTTCTTATGAAATTTCAGGATGGGAGAAAAATACTAACGGCCAATTAGAACATACGAACTATAGCCCAGCACTTTTTTTTTTTTTTTGGGGGGGGGGGGGGGGGCTTTTTTAAGGGACCTTCCTCCCTCAAGTACAGAAAGTGAGAGGAAAAATGAGCTTCAGCTCAGTATCAAATGAGGTTTTTTTAGCAAGCATAGCCTGAAGCCCTTTAAAAAAAAGCCAGCATTTTAAAGCGGGTCCTAAAATAACCAATTACAGATCCATCCTCAGGGAAATTGGTTGGGGGCTACAAAAGATGCTTTCCCTGGGATTACTAACACACACATACAAGCTTGCACTGTGGCTGACCCGGTCCTGGGTTGTATTTATTTTTAAACTGTGTGACCTGCACGTCACACGCATGAAAACACAGTACTCCCAGCTTGGACTCAAAATTCCCCAAGTTCTAAGAAAACCTTTTGTTTAGATCACAGCGTAAATTACTTGAGTCTTGTTGCTCTCAAGAGTGCAACTTAACACAGCACAATTCATAACTTCAGTGCCTACAATACATGCAAATAAGCCATCATCCAGCAGAAATTCAGAGCGACCCAAACAGGAGCTTGTTGATTCCCTCTGCATTTCCATGTGTGGATCATCTCCTGCTCAAAAGGCCAAGGGAATCAAAGGGGCAGGAGGATCACCTCCTATTGACTTCAAAGCACCGATATTCAAGGGGCAAAGTCACAAGCGCCACCCTGTGAAAGCACCACAGCTCAAGGACTGCTCTCACTTAGCCTATTTCTTTCCACAGAAGGATCAAAAGTACTTTTCTGGACTGGGTGTGAAATGTCAACTACAAACAGGCCTGAATTTAGTCTCCTCAAAAAGATAAAGTAAAAGACTAGAAGGTTTTGCAACAGCAATGCAGAAAAACTCTCATATTCCACCCTCACCCCCCCCAATAAAACGGTAGATCTGGGGATCAGGCCCAGCCAGCATGGCTTCATGAAAGGCAGGTCCTGCCTGACCAACCTGATCTCCTTCTATGACCGGGTGACCCGCCTAGTAGATGAGGGCAAGGCTGTGGATGTTGTCTGCCTGGACTTTAGTAAAGCCTTTGACACGGTCTGCCACGGCATTCTCCTGGACAAGCTGGCAGCTCACGGCTTGGATGGGCGTACACTTTGCTGGGTAAGAAACTGGCTGGATGGCCGAGCCCAGAGAGTGGTGGTGAATGGAGTGAAATCCAGTTGGCGGCCGGTCACGAGCGGTGTTCCCCAGGGCTCAGTTCTGGAGCCAGTTTTGTTCAAAGTCTTCATCAATGATCTGGATGAGGGGATTGAGTGCACCCTCAGCAAGTTTGCAGATGATACCAAGCTGGGCGGGAGTGTCGATCTGCTCGAGGGAAGGAAGGCCCTGCAGAGGGATCTGGATAGGCTGGATCGATGGGCCGAGGCCAACTGTATGAGGTTTAACAAGGCCAAGTGCCGGGTCCTGCACTTTGGTCACAACAACCCCATGCAACGCTACAGGCTTGGGGAAGAGTGGCTGGAAAGCTGCCCGGCGGAAAAGGACCTGGGGGTGCTGGTCGACAGCCGGCTGAACATGAGCCGGCAGTGTGCCCAGGTGGCCAAGAAGGCCAACGGCATCCTGGCTTGTATCAGGAATAGTGTGACCAGCAGGAGTAGGGAAGTGATCGTGCCCCTGTACTCGGCACTGGTGAGGCCGCACCTCGAGTACTGTGTTCAGTTTTGGGCCCCTCAGTACAAGAAGGACACTGAGGTGCTGGAGCGTGTCCAGAGAAGGGCAACGAGGCTGGTGAAGGGTCTAGAAAACAAGTCTTATGAGGAGCGGCTGAGGGAACTGGGGCTGTTTAGCCTGGAGAAGAGGAGGCTGAGGGGAGACCTTCTCGCTCTCTACAACTACCTGAAAGGAGGTTGTAGTGAAGCGGGTGTTGGACTCTTCTCCCAAGAAACTAGCAACAGGACGAGAGGAAATGGCCTCAAGTTGTGTCAGGGGAGGTTTAGACTGGACATCAGGAAGAATTTCTTTACCAAAAGAGTGGTTAGGCATTGGAACAGGCTGCCCAGAGAGGTGGTGGAGTCGTCAACCCTGGAGGCGTTCAAAAAAGGTGTAGACGTGGCGCTCCAGGGCCTAGTTTAGGAGTCATGGTGGTGTTAGTTGATGGTTGGACTTGATGGTCTTAGAGGTCTTTTCCAGCCTTAATGATTCTATGATTTATTTAATGGAAAAATCAAGTCACCCAAAGCAACTCTTACCTGAATACCCTATTTCATGTACGGGACACTGAGACATCTTTCAATGTGTACCACAGCTACGGTTGCAAGCATCACTCTTAATAAGAAACAACTGGAAAGTAATAACTGTATTTTGCATTTACACAAGTGTCAAACAATCAAATATTGTGCTTAGAAAGCGGGAAGAGGCCATCAACTGAGGATGCAGGTTTTCAAGGTGGTTGTCGGGTAACTCTCATGTACACTTAAATCTGATCGACTTGTCAGAAAAAAAATAGCCACATCAGCAATAAAACAAACATCAGGACGCCAACTTTTTCAAAAAGTTGCTTGAAAGTACAGATAGTAACTCCTCATAGAATTACTCGCACTCATTTTCCTATGGGTCATCTGAACTGCAGGTTCACAGGTTCCCTAACCACCATGAACTCGTCATTTCATGCTGGTAATCCAGCAAGGAGCTGATAAGCAACAAAAAAATCCCAACTTTTTGGATTTCTGAGGGAGCAGGAATGGTTGATGGTGTCCAGCCTCCCAGATCAGGGGGTGGCCACTAATGGAAGATCCAGTCAAAGGTACAGGTAGCTTTCCATAAACTATTATGAAAAACTATAGCAATTTCCTCCTGAGCTATCAGCACATCATTAGGGAAAAAACCAAAAAAGGAAGGCTTCAGCTGAGACACACACATTTTGGATAATATTTCAGAAGAGTGGAGTCCCCCCACCAATGCAACAGACACAAGAATGTTTAAAAAGAAAAAAAAAAGTAATTTGAGGCATAGTTTGACTGACTCCTTGAATTTCAGCTGGCCATAAGACTTTCCAGCTTATCTCAGACTTCAATCTCATTCGAGGGAAAATATTTCAGGGTAAAATTTCAGGGTAAAATCAGGTCTCGAACATGGCAAGCCAACTGTGAGGCTGGCGGAAATACCAAGTCACAAGGACTCGGGGTAGGGTGCACAGGCTGAAAACAAATATGCAATGGAAAAATGAGACAGCATATCCAACCCTGTGCCATTAAGGGTGTCCACTTACTGTTACACGACACGTACACCGGTGACTGATGTGCTCTTAGACATGACTTGGTATACGGTACACGACGCAGGTCTAGAAATCAGGTCAAAAAGGGCTAGAAAAAAGTTTTTATGTTCTTGCAGATTTGAAGCCAGGGTGTCAAGGGATACAAAACCGCCAACCTTACAAGCAACACAAGCAAGAATGACTGTTTATTATCAGAAAGGCTTAAAAAGCAAAGTAACTGGATTTCAAGAACAGGCTATTGATTATCATACAATTATCTACTAGTTTCTAAAGCCGAATTGAGCAGAAGAATTGAGAGAGAATTTGGCACGTGCAGGACAACCAGGCGATCAGGCCCAGTCAGCATGGGCTTATGAAAGGCAGGTCCTGCTTGAATAACCTGATCTCCTCCTATGACAAGGTGACCCACTTAGTGGATGAGGGCAAGGCTGTGGCTGTTGTCTGCCTAGACTTTAGCGAAGCCTTTGACACCGTTTCTCACAGCATTCTCCTGGAGAAACTGGCTGCTCATGGCTTGGATGGCCGTACTCTTCACTGGGTTAAAAACTGGCTGGATGGCCGGGCCCAAAGGGTTGTGGTGAATGGAGATAGATCCAGCTGCCGGCCGGTCACAAGCGGTGTTCCCCGGGGCTCAGTGCTGGGGCCAGTTCTGTTTAACATCTTTATCAACGACCTGGACGAGGGAATCGAGCGCACCCTCGGTAAGTTTGCAGGCAACACCAAGTTGGGCGGGACCATTGATCTGCTCGAGGGTAGGAAGGCCCTGCAGAGGGATCTGGACAGGCTGGATCGATGGGCTGAGGGAAATTGTATGAGGTTCAACAAGGCCAAGTGCCGGGTCCTGCACTTGGGTCACAACAACCCCATGCAACACTACAGGCTTGGGGAAGAGTGGCTGGAAAGCTGCCCAGTGGAAAAGGACCTGGGGGTGTTGGTCGACAGCCGGCTGAACATGAGCCAGCAGCGTGCCCAGGTGGCCAAAGCGGCCAACAGCATCCTGGCTTGCATCAGGAATAGTGTGGCCAGCAGGAGTAGGGCAGTGATCGTGCCCCTGTACTGGGCACTGGTGAGGCCGCACCTCGAATACTGTGTTCAGGTTTGGGTCCCTCGCTACAAGAAGGACATTGAGGTGCTGGAGCGTGTCCAGAGAAGGGCAACAAAGCTGGTGAAGGGTCTGGAGAACAAGTCCTATGAGGAGCGGCTGAGGGAACTGGGGTTGTTTAGCCTGGAGAAAAGGAGGCTGAGGGGAGACCTTATCGCTCCCTACAAGTACCTGAAAGGAGGTTGTAGCCAGGTGGGGGTCGGTCTCTTCTCCCAAGTAATAAGTGATGGGACAAGAGGAAATGGCCTCAAGTTGCGCCAGGGGAGGTTTAGGTTGGATATCAGGAACAATTTCTTCACCGAAAGGGTTGTCAAGCATTGGAACAGGCTGCCCCGGGAAGTGGTGGAGTCACCATCCCTGGAGGCATCTAAAAGATACGTAGATGCGGTGCTTAGGGACATGGTTTAGTGGTGGACTTGGCAGTGCTAGGCTAATGGTTGGACTTGATGATCTTAAGGGTCTTTTCCAACCTAAACAATTCTATGATTCTATGAAGAGCACTTAAATGTCTCAGAAGCTGCAGAGAAGAGCACAGGAAATGTTAATATTTTCACAAAGGAAAAAATGAAAATCCAAACCAAACATGCCAAAATATTACCTTCTAAATTGCAAGGTGGCCAACTTTTTCAGGGCTTCCGGCCCTCTGAAATCCTCAAAGCTCCTCCCTAAAAATCCAGCTCAGGTACAAGATACCTTACCAAAACCCTCAATATCTGTAACATCACAGAATATATCATCCAGCAACATCTTTGATACAAATTTGTTTTACAAAATATATCTATTAAAAGTTCTCAGCTGACTGCCTGTCACAGCCCGCTTCACAAAGATGTTTGAGCATTTACTGATCTCCCTTTTGTTTTTGCAGTTTACCGAGCTGCCTGTTGTCTTGATTAAGTCAGACCACCAGTATTTAATCATTTAAAACAGCCTTAAAACGTGCAGAGAAATAAAATATCTTACTGAATACAGAATACGAGTTAGTCCCCACTTCTAATCCTTATTTGGCAACCTGCTTGGAAATCCACTCCCGTTTCACATCTGGCTGAGCATTACTTCACAACTGGCATTCCCATCACTTTTGTTGCCATTCCACAAGTTTTGTGCTAACTTTGTCCTGGTCCTTACGGACACCATGCTGCATCCATCTCCTGGGAAGCGTCCTAGTTAAGCAGACTTTTCAATCGCGGGCCTCCTGATTAAGCTACAAGGGCTGTATTTGCAACTCTCTTGCGGTTGAGTCTCCCAGAGATCTGTTACAGGCTATCTGAGCCCCACGCTGCCACAAGCATTATAAACCATCTTGTTTCCATTAAAGAAGAATAGTGGTCCAATACAAAGATCCAATAGCTCACCACTTGCCAGGCAAGAAATTCTTTGGCTTGACTAGTGTTACAGTTTCTATTTCCATCCACTCCTTCCCTATACAGTATTAAGGAGGGGAACAACAAATCCCAAGTACGTTAGGGTTCAGGGGAGCACAGTGAAAATCTCTCACACTTCTAGCATCCAAACACATGCAGTCCTACACATGGAGACCCAAAGGCGAGTTTTTCTAAGTCTAAAGATATGTTTTCATTTCAGGGTAGCACTGAATTTGGACCGGTGACTCCAAACGCTGCGAATGCAACCTGACCTACACCTTGCCTATCCTGTTGACTTTTAGAGAGCAAAGCAAAGATTAACCACTGCCCTTCTGCATACACAGATGCTGCTTTCACTGCAAAAAAACCAAAAAAGGGCACATTACTACAGTGAGATTGATGCTTTGCCTCCCCACCTGGGACTGAGCTCAGCGCCTTGTCTCTGCTAGGATACAGTACTGGAACCCAAAGTCAGCTCAATCTCAATAGATGTTTATTAAAACACAAGTAACCACCCATGCCTCCCCTCCACTATTCGTCACCATGAAGAATGCCAGCTCGATATAAAAACCGCTATAGGTTTCAGATTCTTTCTCCATCAGTCTTTGATCTATACAGAAGACAGTAACAGCACGTCATTTCCGTGGCCTGGATTATCTTCTTTTCCTATAACCAGACATTCTTCTTCACAACCCCAAACACACAGCCAAAGCCAGGTAGCAACCTAAATTACATCACCGCCATACCCAGAAACTCACAAAAACTTCAGCTAAGGGATTAATACGAAGCAGATTTTCTGCTTGCACAGCTGTCTAAAAATAATCCCTCTCCACACTAATGCTCAGGATTGTGACAGCGACAACCTCTGTGGGACAACAGTTTTTGAACAATTTTTGGTCCTTGATCCAGATTCTCCATGCGCTCCCACTGACACAAGCAGCTAAGGAATGAAATAGCCCATATTAGAGTGCACAGGGTTCAGCTTTAAGTTTCTAAGAGGTTTAGGTCACAAACTTAAAACTACTCCAACGTGAAAATCCACTGCTGAAAGTTTCATAGCCTTGCACAAAATATCTTAATTCCAGGATCCAACATTATGAATTTTGACAAACCACTGACACTTGAATGAAAATTCAGGCTGCTAACGTTACATAAGAGGGTAAGAACCTTTTTTAGGCAATCTCCTCCTTGCTTGGATGGATTAAGTTTAAAACCACTGTGTAAACCCTCCTCCCAAACTTACTTATTATTCTATCGTACAAAACTATATGCAATAAAAGCTATGATTTCCTTGCAGTCTATGTAAAATCTACTCACACCTCACATTAGAGTCCATCAGTGTAAAACTTCTTTTATTCTCTCTCATGGAAGTTAAAATCCTTAGAGTGCCCTGGGTCACTTGTAACAGAACACTGACAAAAGATTCACGCATCAGTTTCTATTGAAAGGGAAAACACAAAAGAAAAAGATATTCTGAAAACAAAAATAATTCAAGCAGCGACTCCCTGAGGAAAGTGCACGATGCATTGAAAAGCTAATTAATTAGGAAACACACACAGGTAAAGTGGAGAAAGGCTGCAAAAGCCAGTAGATGTTTTCAAGGCATACGCACCAAGTTCTTCCCCCCAACAGAAGTTAGGTGTATTTCCCGCCCCCCGTTCCTCATTTCCAAGGATCTCCCACTCTACCCACCAATCTCTTTAAGCCCTTCCTGAGAGAGGTAAGCGCTCTCCTGCCCAGTCCATCAAAACACCTCCATTCTTTAACTGAACTCATCAGCGATACCTTCCTCTCCTCTCATTCCCCCTACGCACACCGTCCTCACATGGAGGAGCTTAATAGCGTGACATTGTTTATAAACATGAGTACTTCTCAACCTTTCCCGCCTCAATAAAATAGCTGCTTGCCAAAGTCTGTTGGCCAACTATTTCTTGAAGATGCTAAAAATACTATCTATGGTAAAAACAAACAAACAAACGAAAAAAAAAAAGTCACATGCTTGGAAATCAGAGTGCAACTATTACTCAAAAGGCCTGATAAGAACTGAGAAGCGACACGCTTGTTAACCCAGAAATAATTCAGCGGCCAAGACAGACTCCTGAAAAGAGTAACCTGTGAAATACCACAGATATGAGCAAACTGTCAGCTTCTGCTACACTTTAAAAGGAGTGAACACACCCACAACCCCACATTAGCTAACTTTTCTTCTCCTGCAGCACAGGCTGAGCAGCCCCCCGTGATTTGCAGACACCAGTGACTGTGAAAACAGTTAGAATACAGGTGGCAAGGATTTGTTCTGAACAGCGTCCCCAGTCTGGAGCTGTCCTCGGGCACCCTAAGCTGGTGGAGTCCCTCTGGCCTGGCAAGAGCTACGCCAGATTTTGTTGCGCCACTCCTCTAAGTCTTTGCAAAGCTATAACCTAAAACCACAGTCTGGAGCGGCAATAAGGATAAAGAATCCAGAATGGAAGCCCCTCTGGAACAGTCCCGTTCCAGACTGGAATCTAATAGCTTTCTCTATGGAGAAGCACGTGCAATAAGGGGAGGAGGGTAATTAACATTCTTTAACCAGGCTGTGACCACCACAGGGTCTCGGGGAGGAACTCAGAAGCGCGTAGTAGTCTCACGCTTAGGCCTGTATCCATCTCTAGCAGCACCGAGAGGGATTAAGAGCTTCTTTTTGGAAGTGGAGTCTCGGACAGAGGTTTTCCCTGAGCGGCAGCAATTCTCCGGCCTCTGATGAAGCGAGTTTGTGGAGGGAAAAAAAACCCACAACCAAAACGCGGGAAGGCTACCGCGGGAGCTAAGGCACTTCCTAAGTTTATAAATAGCGATTATTTATCGTGTCGCGCCCCTATCAGCCCCTTCTGCCGCCGACCTTCCCCCCCGCGACCCACGGCACACCCGCCGGTGTTTACCAGCTGTCAGCGGGACGGGAGAGGCGGTTTTGACGCCCTTTGTGAGAGACGACGAGGGGCCAGGGGCCCGCACCCCGCCAGGCCCGGCCCCGGCGCCCGCACCTCCCCGGGCC
>WAAD01018758.1:31255-189314 GCA_013389945.1 Fregata magnificens
GGGCGGGGCGCGTGCGCCTTCCCCCGGCGGCCGTTAGCCGCCCTGCGCTGAGGCGTTTCCCGCCTTCGCCCCACTCAGCCCCGCCGGGCAGGGGCCGCACGCCGGCTTCCTCCCCCCTGTCAGAACCGTGCCTTCCAGTTCTGGGGCCTCGCGTCTTTGCTCCGGCCTCTTGCTTCGTCCTCCTCCCGCCGTTTGCGATTTCTCCCGTGCCTGCCTTTGCTTCGCCTCAGCCTCTTTACCCCCCTGTCACTGGCGTTAGCGGTGTAATTTACTGCTTGCCTCAATTACACCAGTTCCATCGCCGAGACCTGGCTGCAAGTTGGAAGTTTTCTGTCAAAACACGCTAACAAGTTCTCACTCGCGGGAAGGATCCCTTTCCTGGTGTTCCTTCACTTTGCTCTCTTTCAGGCAGCTTCTTTACCTGTGCCTCAGCCGCCCGAGGTGAGGATTATCATTGCAAGGCTGAGCAGAGGTATTTTCACCGTCACGGTTATTTCAGGTGTGTGCAGAGTACGCTGAGAGGTAACAAACAAGCTTGCTCTGAATACCTCTTGCTATGCTCTTGCTCCAAGTTTGTTTATTTTTTTGGCTAGGCCTGTGGGTGGTGGGTTTGGTTTTTCTCTGCCCCCAAATCCCTCTACTTTCCCTTCACTTGAGTTTAAGGTACAACGCCTCGATTCCCTTCCCTACTTATTTTCTTCTCGGCTGTAAGTATGCTTTCTACAAGCTGTCTCCAAATACGCCGCAGAACTTTTCAGCTGTAGTCCAGACAGCTTCTCATCTTTGTTTTCTGCACATGACCCTTACTTGCGTGCTGCTCACCTCTCTCTCCATCCATGTTTTTACGATTTGAAGACTGTACGGGCACTAATGCATTTATTTGGGCACCGTGCTACCTTTTATCCCTCCTGTGGATGGGAAGCCCCTCTGTGAGCACTTTTTAGAAGCACTTGCACCATTCAAAGCACTGTGGAGGTGTCTTGTTTCTGCAATAGTGCTTCGACTCTTTCTTGTCTAAGCTTTTTTCCAACTTTTTGTCCCCCTTAGGTGGCTGTTGCAACAGCGTAGTCTTCTGTACGTCGCCTTCCAAAGCCAAGCTATTGTGACCAAGGCCTGGCCTTGCTCAGCGTCTTCTCCACTCCAGATTATCTCCGTGATGCTTTGCTTTCGTACAGTCCTTTGTCTCCTGCGCCGAACAGCCCTGGAAGCGCCTTAGCCAGATGGCTCCACTTTGCTGAACATTCCTGTCTTGCTTGTGAGTGTGAAACAAGGACCATGCAGCTGCAGAAAAATGTGTTCTTTGGCCTTTCCCCCCTTGCGGTGCCTCTCTGGCAGGAGGGGAAGGGATTGGAAGGTGGAGGAGAGTGGAGCGAGGGGGAATGTGCTCCTTTACTGCTGGCTTTTAAGACACCAGGAAGGAAAAGATGAAATCACCCCACCTGCCCTCCCCCTTGCTCACTGCAAGCCTTTGTGCAAAACCCCAGCACCTGTGTTGGCTGAGCCACAGAGCTACACTGAGATGCAAGCAGAGGAGGAGAAAAGCTTTTGTTGTCTCCGTCCCTGTTTTTTATCTCTAAATCCACCCCAGAGGGGAGCTGCGGGCCCTGCGCATTCCTGAACAGCCACACAGGGTGGGCTCTTGTGAAAACACCACGCCTGGGGAAGGCAGCTGCATCCCGCCGCCGGATCAAACCCCACTGCTCAATCTCCTCTCCCCTCTGTCCTCATTTTTTGGGCGGGCTCCTGTCATCTGTGTCCCCTTCCCTGTTCCCTCAGTGCTGCAAGCAGTGGGTGACACTGGCAGGAACCTGTGACCTGTGATGATGCACAGGAGGAAGGGAACAGCGTGGGACGGGGAAACTCATCGTCGGGGAGTCTCACTTCAGTGGGGGACTGCTGTCAGAGTCGACCTGTGATTGTGTAGAGCACTAGCATCATCTTAAAATACTTTTAATAAGTACTAAGCACTTTTAATAACTACTATACACTTTCAGTGCCTTTCCCGCCCTCCCAGGTGCCATGCCCTAGTAGGATTCCAACTGGTTCATGGACTTTTTTGCTCCTAAAGTCATCCAATTTGATTACATCTTTCTGCAGCCCCAGAGCTTTTACAAATTTGCCTACAGCTTTGGGTTTTGATGGTACGGTGCAGTTTGCAGTTTAAACCAGATCACGTAGACATCTTGCTACTGTTCCTAAGGAGTAGCTGTAAAATTTGCATGCCCAGGGACTTAGTGTTTCCACCCCGTATCCAGAGCAATGCCACATGTTCTTCTTCTGTTAGAAACAAGAGACCTGTTGTGCTTCTGTTTTAAATACATCTGGTCACAGAAACTCTGTTGTAGGGGTCACAAGTCCCTCTTAACTTTCTTACCCTACACCAACTCCTGTTTTCCCCATTTTGCCACATTTTTTACTTGAAGTGAACGAAGCCCCTGTGTTGCTTAACAGCTACCTGCCACATATGGTACAAACCACAAGATTATTATTACCTTTATTACCTTCATGCACCTTATACTTTGAAATCAGCTTCTGCTGATAATGTTCTCGACCCCGCCAGCTAAGCGAGCGCCAGCATCTTTGATGCCAGACTCTCTTTTAATTAATTTTAATTGTCTTTTAATATTGGCCTGCAGCTCCAAACCTCAGCTCTGACTAGGCCTTGCCTCTGGTGCCGTCACCCCAAATTTCTGGCGAGTTTTTTCCTTTTCCATTTTTAACTCAACTTTTGCCTTTTCTTTTTTTTTTTTTTTTTTTTTTTTATTAAAGACTTTTATACACTTTTGGCCCACAGACTGCCTGGCTTAGATCTGTTTATCCCTGAACGTGTATCCAAGGCGGGTTATTTTGGTTTGATGGGATCGCTCGAGCAGAACCCTTGCTCTTCTGCCTTGAGGTTCCCGTCCAGCCGGTGGTGTGCCCAGCCATGAGGGGACGGTTGCTGCTGTTTTCAACTTGACCCGGTGGATCTGCACAGGGAGTGGTACAGAGTATAAACCATCACAGAATCAAAACATTTAATTAATGTGGGGGTCTCACATCCACGACCACTTTCCACTTGTAGAGCCACACACAAACTTCCAGGGGCCTTTCGCCTGCAGCACACGGAAGTATCCAGGGATGAAGGACTTACCTGTTACGCAGCGGCGTCGCCCTTCCCGCAGTCCCACCCACAATTCTTTTTACTTCTGGATTTTTTTCCCCTTTCCATCTCCAGTAGAAATACGGACTTTTAAGAAGAGATGAGCTGACATCCTTCAACCACAATCTCCCGCTTTGTTGCTGGTTCACTTTACCAAAGACACAGATCCAGTGATCACCAGATAATAGTTTTTCCTCAGTGCTTTTCCCAGTGTCGCCCTACACCGCCTCCCAGCTGACCTCTGTTGCTGCCCCTCCAACAGCTACCCTTAGGCTAATCCGCTTAGGTTTATCTTTTCAAACCATTTCCCCTTTTCCAAGGGGTATTCTGTTCATCAGTGCACCTATTTTTATACTAGTTCCTAGCAAATGAATAAAAATATGCTTAAATATACCAAAGTTTGCTCCATTCTGGAACAAATATATGATAGAAACGCCACTGGAGCTGACAGAAATTTGGAGCAGGAAAATATTGTGGACTAAGCAGCCTCCACAGGCTGCTGCTTTTCTGGTGACACTCTAATTTGAAATAGATCCTTACTCCTAACGAGGCAGATGCTGCCATCGCTGGGAGACCAGTGGCTGGAAGTTGTGATTTTTTTTCAGTAGCACTTTTGGCATTACGGTAGTGATTTATTTTACCCAAAGCGGGCAAGTGGAAATGACAGCTCCCCTAAGACAAGGAGAAGTTGAAGTCCACCAGCTCGGCGTTTCACACTGGGACAACACCTCTGCCAAAGCCGCATCTCCCCGCAGTTAACATTTGGCAGCGGGAATTTGCTAAATTCGTTTGCTCTCTGAGCCAAACACTGTTTCAGATTAAAATTGCTTAGTGGTGGGCTGCAGCACGGAGCACGCAGCAGCCGTTCTCCTCGCCCAGGCAGGTAATAACCTACTGTCAGTAACACCTCCCGCCTGGGATGCTTTTGCAGCCGCAAAAAGCTCATTTTTGGCTGCTGTGTGTGCACTGTACGCCCCTGCTATCAGCAGCACGCCCAGCACATGCAGCAGCCTGGCTGGACTCTGGCCTCCACGCCAGTCCTGCAGCCATAAGAGAGCAGCTCCATGCCAGCGAGCCTTGCTGGGAAGGCAGAAAACCTTTGGGTTGAGCAGGAATTTAAAGCCTTTTTGGCGATGGCTCTTGCTTGAAGTGTATGGTCAGCTCTAGTGCTGGCTTGCTCAACTCTCCGTGGGAAATCTTGTTGACTGGCTTTTCTTCGAGATGTGTCAGCCACAGCTCAGGCTCCTGCTCAAAATATCCACCTCGTGATGTTGGAGGAGGCCTGAAGAGTCAGATGTGCTTCCTTGGTCAAACACTCGACTCCCCTGTTTTGCAGAGGTGGTGTGCGAAATTCCTCGCGTTTGATGATCACGGTGTACAAAGACACCCAAAGCAGGGCTGCGCAGCAGGAGAACAGAGCTGCGGCCTGCGCCCATCGCCATAGATCCACGCAGCGGTGGTGCCGCAACCCTGCGGAGCGCTGAAGAGGCTGAGTGCCCGCTCCCTTCTCAGGCCAGCCGCTTTTGGTGAAGTACGTGGTTTCCCAGCACAACTTGCTCGCACGCAAACGGGAGGTGGCCGGGACTGACAGATTATTCACTTTAGGCCGTCTTTAACAGCACAGAGCATTTGCACCAGGCATGAGTTGAGAATAGCTTATTCTGCAACACTGAAATGACTGATTTTCCTTCACGGGTGAGACCCGAAGGTACCAGCTGCATCTGCTGAGATGATCTTCTCAGCTCCCTTCCAGCTGTTCTCTGCAACGCTGTGATAAAACACTTCTAAGAGTCCTCTGCTCCACGTTCGTTAATGCTCTGTACCCTGTGAGCTTAGTAAAGCTCCGCTTTGTGACAATATCTGCTGTTAAACCTTGCAGGGGGCTGCGACAGGACAACCAAGCATGCAAGAGCCAGGCTTTGCCATTCTCTCCGCTTGCTCAGTAATACAAGGATTTCCTAATTAAAAGCACCGATTGCCTTCCCCAAGCCCCCTTCTCCCCTTTCCAATTTGCAACCACAGCACAACCATCCCTGCAGCTGGGACAGCAAACGCACACTTGGACAAATTCCCCTTTGGAAAGTGTTGAATGGAGCGGGAGCTGGTTTTATTTCTGTTGCCATTTCAGCGCAATTTAGCAGCTGGAAATGAGGAAGAGAAGCCGGTGCCACGTGAGCAAAGCTTTCCACAGACCACCGTCAGGCATCCCTACAGCGGCATTTAAATAAGCAGGAGTTATTTCCGCAAACCACGGTTCCATGACGGTTACCTGCAGGTGGCAAGCGGAGCCCCTTGGAAAAGACAAGGGTAGACAACTTCTAGCGAAGTTCCCTCGGATATCGGCAGGGATTTAGTCACGCCGCTGGAAGCCGAGTGGGCTAATCGATCTCTTGCCACCGTTGCTTGCCTATTGCCATGGTTTTCCTGCAACGGCTCCTTGCGGGTTATCTATCCACAGAGCCGGGCTGGGAGACGGGCACCCAAGCAGGACCCTCTGGGCTGAAGCCTCCTCATCCCCAGGCTCCATCCTATGGTTGTTGCAGCTTGCACGTGGCCCTCAGGCCACATCAAACCGTTGCCTGGAGTTTCTATCAGCGCACAGCGTCTCGTGCAAGCCTCCGGGTTGGCACCTTATTAAAAGAAAGCGGTGTGCAAAGAGCTCACACTCCTGCTGACGCTGCTTGGCTGGAGGTGCCGCTCAGTTGGCCTAGGATCAGGTAGCAGCAGAGGGCCAACGTCTTCCAAAGAGCAGAAAGGCCAAGCTCTCCCCGCCAGACCGACTGCGTGAAGTGGGAGCTCAGAGTGCTTTGCCAGCCTGAACGTCTCCCGACGGCTTCATCCCCACGTAGTACACGGCAGCCCTGACCAAACTCCTACCACGCGGCATCTCACCACCATCACGTACCGACCTGCGGCCAAGGCAGTTCCATGCCTCGAGGCTGGTTACAACGACCTCCCTGGCGCAGTCCTTAGGGAAGGTAGAGGTGTCAGATCTAAGGCCATAAGAGCATTCAGGGGGGGTCTGGTTTTGACTTTATCACCCCCAAAGCTAAACCCTCTCATGTCTGTAAAACATATCAAGTGAGCAGCACCAGGGGTATGATTGTCAGAGCTTTTCTGCTCTGCAGTGAACACTTCTGACAAGGCAAGCAGCTCCAGTTCCCTTCGTCTGTAAAAACGACTCACACTGGAACGAAACGCAGCCACCCTTTTGGCAATGAGATGCCGACATCTGCAATTGGTTTTAAACGTTTTCAGGATGCTCAGCGAGCTAACGGGACTTTTTAGAGGTCCTGTTTTTCCTTTATCAGAAAAAACGGTCCACAGGGTTGGAACCAAAAGCTCTGTGGGTCACAGGAACGCAGCAACGACCAGTGTAAGTTACTACTGGCTTAAACCCGCCTTGTGCACACTAAAAACCATCTCTGCAGAGGAATCCCTTCTCCCGAGCCTCTCCTGCCGCATGGGCTCTTTGGCTACCAGCTCCTGCACCAGGGAGCGCTGATCCCAGCCAAAATATTTTTCCACGCACCAAGGTCTGCTCCTGGAGGCAAGGCTTCTGGAGGAAAATGAGGTTAGAACCTGAACACGTTAACACAAGCAGACAGAGCGCCACGTCCGGTGACAGCGTAATTCCCTGACCTCGTTCACAGAAATGGTTGATCCATTTCTGAAAACACTTTCCTAGAAAGAAACCGGCCTGGAAATTTTCTGTTTGACTTCTTCAGGTCTGGGGACATTTTCAGGAATAAACAGGGACGTAAGCGATGCATCTGCTCCTCCTTGCCCGTGCCTTTGATAGCGCACGCAGCCTCAGCACAAGAAGGGCTCCCAGCAGTGGAAATGGCTTCTAATGCAGCTCTTTCCTGCCAAGCTGCATTAACTCCTTGCCACATTCACGAGCCTGCCCAGATGATGTGTTTAAAGGCCTTACAGGACCAAGACTGGGAAGGAAAAAAACCCAACGCACCCAAACCTTTAGTATCCTCGGAGGAAATTTGTTGTCCTCCCTGCTTAGGCTTTGCTGTAACGTTAGCTAGGAGTGACCACAGCTCATCTCTCCTCACTTAGGTAAAACGAGGCTCCCACAAATCACACTTCCATGGGAACCTCTTTTAATTAATTATCCCCTTTTCTGTTTCATCTATCTCTTAGTTTTTTTGTATTTTAACACCCTTCAGGAGAAGACGTGTTGCAAAGATCTTCCGGGACCACGGGCTGCATCCCGAGGAGCCACAACTGCCTGCAAGCTTGTGCTGATCTAGAAGGCGACTGAAAATCAACCACATCTTGGTATGGGTGCAAGTAACCAAGCAGCACGTGGCAAACAGCACAAGGGGAGTGGAGGAAGCAGTTTTGGTCCAAGAGTGGTGTCGGATATGCTCCTTGCGGTGACATTTGTGGGAAGCTGAACCTCAAGGTAACATACCCACAGCTGGAGACCTCAAGGTCTCGTGCGTAAACTGCTCACAGCATTCCGTGTGAAGCTTAACTGATCTAGCTTAAGAAAACGCAAAGCTTGCCATGCTGCAAACCCACCTTTTCAGAGCCTTTGGGTAATATTGGGAAAAAAGCCACCTTAAAAACCTCTGAAAACTCCCTTCCTGGCATTTGCAGGACACTAACGGGGCAAGTTCTCACCCCCTTGGAACACTTAACATTAAAAGGCTCAAACAAGGAGGGGAGAGACTTTCTCATCTCTCCTCTACCCACACACTCACCGCTCCCGTGCTCTCCAGCCAGTGGTTTTCCAACTCTTTCAGCCAAAAGATACAAGCTCCCCAAACAAATTTCCCTGCCCTGACACACTTTGATTCACATGGCTGTTCAAGACTCTAGCAATTTCTTCCTTTCCGATTCAAGGCAATGGATAAATAAATTGCAGTCCTTGCACGGCATGGCTCCGGCATAGCACACTCACGTTCCCAGCAGGGTCTGACACTGCCCATCCTCAGAGAGGAAATTCATCAGCTGCACACACTGACCTGGCAAATATTTGGCCTCATTTACATACAAAACTCACATCCATTTAATTCAACCATTTAACTGCTACAAACCCTCACGTACCCGCCCATGTTCTGGCTCAAAAATGACTTTTGCAAGAAGAGCACCCACACGACCTTCTGCAGAGGTTGAACAAACACACCTTGAGACGCGCTGGGTGGGGGTTTTCTGTGCGGATGAACCTTTCGGAGATCTGGAGAGCGCCCGTCGCCAAACCGCTGGGCCCAACTGCGAGGCCGGGAGGGGAAGTGGCTGAGGACGAGGAGTTGCTGGATGTCATATAAGCAGATACATACATATGCATATATTAAGGGTGAGAATATTTTTTCTTTTTTTTTTTTTTTTTTTTTTTTTAACAAAACATCAGAGAAAAGTGTTTTATTGTTACTAAAAAACCCCTCCCCAAACAGCGCTCTAGTGTTTTAGGCCATGGATTCTCTAGCTCAGATTCATGGCATTGAACACGTTAACAGGGCAAGCGTCTCGTGGACATCTCCCCTCCAGCCACAACCAGGCACCCTCCTCCCTTCCCCTCGGTGATCAAATAACATCCTTATGCAAGTACAGCAATTGTTTACATGTAAAAGTAAGATTAGGAAAGTATTTAATGTATTTGTAGCCTTTTTTTTTTGTTGTTGTTTTTCCTGTTGGTTTTTTTTTTTTGTTTTTTTGTTTTTTTTTAAAAAAAGAAGTGATTTAGCAGCCGGAAAGAAAAAGACAGCATCATGTGAGCAGCTAGTGCTGCACAGGCCACCAGCAAATGCTCCACAGGTTACTCGCGGTCCACGGACCACAGTTCACAAACTACGTTTTAGGGCTTCACAAACTTAGCAGACTATATTATGGTAGATGCTTCTTCACAGTGAGAGCCAGCAGGTCATCTTTGGTTGTTGAAGAGAGACACACAAGAGACTTAACGTACTCAGCAGCAGCTCAGTTTGGAGGACTGCCCGGCATCGGGGCGCGGATGAGGTCCCTTTGGGCGCACAGAAAACACGCGCTCCGACTGCACTGCAAAGTGACCGCTGTCAATCTGTACCCGGGCTGCACTCAGACTTCGGACACCATCACGGGGTGGGAAGAGCACCGCATCGCTTGTTCCACCTCTTGACTTGTGCAGGGCGCTTTTGCATTCACCTGTACAGGTCTTTGGGTTCCTTAGGCACAGCAAGGCAACCGGCAGATGCGAAGGGTAGCGGCAGAAGCTGGGCGGCAATGGACGCACAAGCTATGGCGAAGGGCTGTCGGTTCTCTGCTCGAGCGGCTGTGACCTCCGGAGCTACCAGGGTCCCAAGTCCCCAGGACGACGCCACTGATCCAAGTCACATGAGAGACACTGCGGCCGCACGGCTGGAAAAAAACAAGCTGGGATCGGGCACCGACCGCCCCAAGGTCGTCTCCCAGCCTCATGGCAACGTGCTGGGAACCAAACGCACCTACACGGTACAGCAGCCCAGCCAGCTGCTCATCGGCCATTAAGTTCTCTCTGCAGAAAAGGTCTCCCAAGCAGCAACCCCCTTATTTTTTTCCTTTTTTTTTTTTTTCCTAAACAACAATTGCTCTCACCCCTCTTTTTTTGGTAGACACACATACATACACACGCTATACGTACACAATTTGGAACTGAGGATCTACACAATGAAAAGGAAGCCAGCACCGCTCAGAGATGGTGCACACATTCAGCAGCTGTCAAAGGAGAAGTCGTTTTACTTTCTTTTAAACTTGCAATGTTTGTCTTTATTTTGTTCTTTATATTTTGAAAGTGAAAAGAAATAGTATTGAGTCAATTTCTTTTTTTCTTTTTTTAAATATTTGTTCTATGTATTTACAAGCCTTAAAGTTGCTCTAAAGGTTCTGAAAGTATCACTAGTACTTTTTCCCCAGGGTAGCACTGTTTTGAATGAGTTACTTTCGGAGCACTCTGGTCCGCAGCGGTTTTCTCAAATGCACTTCCTTCCGTTCCAAGGTTATGTAAGTTTTGATTACTATTTTCTTTTTAAATTTCTGAAGCAAGCTGAGAGGCAGGCAGAAAAATCTGATGACAATTTAAAAAAACAAAAAAATTGATCTCTTCCTCATCTAGCTTACCCCAACCCCCTCAAAAGTTTTGTCTATTTATCATGCTTTGAAACAAAACTGAGGTGCATATGAAGGGGAGGGAAATTTATTTCTCTGCTTTTGTTCTATTATACAATTTGTTTACAGAAACTGCAAATTTAAAAATTACACTGGCATTTGCAGTCCTTAAAATAATAAATTAAAAGTTTTCAACTTTTTTTTTTTTTTGCTAAACAGATTTGTTTCGCTTTGTGTTTTTGTAAGTATGAGTCCTTGTTTAAAAAGAAAAGAAAAAAAAGATTAAAACAGAAAATATTTTCTATAAATAATACATGTATTTTGGCTTAGTGCTCCCGCCCTCAGGTTTGAAGTTTACTTTTTTTTTTCAAGTACCTTTTTTCCTCCATGATCACCTTTGTGTTTACCTATTTTTACCTCTCCCACTCGTGCATGTGTGGGGGAAGGGGGGGTCTGCGCGAGAATTGGCCTTGCTGCACTGTGATTGGCGAAGACGTGAAACTTTAAAAAAATACTTAAATTGTTTCTTTTTTTTTTTCTTTCTTTCTTTTTCCCCCTCTGTATTTTAAGTTTAATTATCCTCCGATTCCTCTTCAGCCTCCCGTAGCCACGTGAAGAACGCTGTGACAGATTTTAGCGCTACTCCTTTCCCGTTCTGCTCCGCTGGGTCCTTGCTGCTTTCCCACTTGTAGAAGGCATCCTCTGATATTACCTCCTCATCATACAGGCAATCAAAAAACATCCGCAACAAATCTGCAATAATGGAATAACGGGAGAGAACAGCTGTTAGTACTGCGCAGTTTAAGTCAGCGGACAAAGACACGGTTACGGATAAGGGGATTAACGGGACCTTTAATGCGAGAGATGCAGATGCAAGTAAAAGGAAAGTCTGTTACTGAGTTATTGCTTCCTGGCTGGTTACACACAGCTGAGAGGGAAAACAGGTCCCTCTGATGCCGTCGGATAACACATGCTCCGCAGAAAAGGGAAAGCTGGGAAAGCAGCCGTGGGAACGCATTATCTAGGGATTGGCCGGCAAACAGAATCCAGAGCAGCCTGTCCTCCTTTCGCTGGACTGTGCAACCTGGTGGCCTGGCTCCTCTCCAACACCTGATTTTTTGCGGCTCAGTAGGAGGGATAAGGAACGACTAGCGCCTTAAAGCTAAGGACGATCAAGTCAGGTGGTTTTGGGCACTCTGATTTTGTGCCGCAGGCTCCCCGGGAATCCCTGTTTCTTGGGCAACTCCCTCACCTCTTTTCCAACAACGGTTTTCTTGGGGACAAGGCTCATCACTTGTCCAACTCATTTTATTCCCTCCAAGTCCACAGACATCTGTGGTGCAGCAACGCAATTACAATGCCTGGTGCTCTCACATGTCCAGGTATTGTAAACTCAACAGGTTATTTTTCACTGCTCTTTTTTTCCCCCCTCTCTTTTTATCAACAGAGGTTGTCCTTCCTTCTGCACAGCTGCTTACAGGAGCAACCAAGAAAAGAGCTGGCCTCTGGCCAAGCGTTTGGGGACCTGCACTGCTCTAAAAGCTGGAATCTGGACAAGCAGAAACCACCGTACGCTGTTTTCTCTCATCTGCTACAGACAAAGGTAAGGAAAAGCACATTGTCTTCCAGTCTCTACCCCTAGACTTTACTCTCGCAGAAACAACCTTTCCTTGTACTGTCAGGGTTCAAATCCCCAGCAGAGAGGCAACACTTACTAGGAGGCTGATCAAGTTTTACTATTGATGCTTGTAGTGCATAAAGTGCTTGTAGTTCCTTCTCTGTGTCTGAGTCTAGGTACTTGAGTAAGATCGGCACTCTCTGTTTGACAACAGCAGTGTCCACACAGAAGCTAGAAGAGTCCGCTGAGGGGAAGAGAAGAAAACAGGGTCAGCTTTGGTACACAGCAGCAGGGGCGGATCTTTTATCGCCTTCATTTATTCAAATAGAAATCACAGATACAGGTTAGCGAGGAGAGAAAAGAGGATGAGAAACAACTGGAAGTATTTCTGATCAATGGCTTTTTCTGGAAGTCTTGGTTCTTCCAGTTCCCCAACTTTTTTTTTTTTCCCTAAAAGTACTAAGACAGAAACAGACTCATAAGCTGCACATGACATAGGGAATATATAAAAATACGCATTAGAAGTCCATCAGCAACATGGATAAATTATTCAGCAGCTTTTAAGTAGATCATGCAACACAATCAAGTGATATTTTGAAAACAAAAGGAAAAAAAGCCTCAATTAGAGGCAAGGTCAAAACGTAAACCAGAAGATGTTCCTGATACACATCGGGGAACCCTTAAACATCTATAATCAAATCCTGTGTCATTTCGCCATTAACACTAGGTGGCATCAGAAAGGTTCTGTTCTCAGGGAGAAGAAAGGAGCTGGGCTGTCTTTCCCCTCCCAACAAGATGAAGTTCAGACCGTTCTCTCCACCAAGCGTGACTCTTACAGCTAAGAGCAGAACTGAGTGCTTTACAAGCGCAATTTTTTGCCTTGCCAGACATCAACAGTAAAGTTCAAGAAAACAAAGTGAACTGCCTAGATGTTTCTGGCTGCAGTGCTTTATTCAAGCCCCCCTGAGGGCTTGAGGCTCACGCGTCTGACTCGGGAACCCACCCTTTCCTCCATTTCCAGCCGACTGCTGTACATTCAAGTAATCCACGTAAACCCTGTTTCCAAAATTGCAACTTTGGGACATAAAACTATTAGCGAGACAGAGATGCAGGCTGGCTTCTCTTCTGCAACCCACGCTTCCAACTCGCACGTGGCAATCTGCGATGGTAGGGCGCCCACGCGTACTTGCTGACACAGGAGTGGAAATGCTAATTGTCTTAATAATGTCTAGCGCATTTCCACCTTCGCTAGAAAAATCAATGAACAATCTGGCATTACTCAGAGTCGTCTGAAACGTCTGCTCACACGAGGTCACCGGGACGCGCCAGAGCCTCAAGAACACCACAACCGGCAAAGCGCCCGGCTGTCGCAGGGGGAACGGACATCCTGCTCTGGAGCGCTACAATTCAATACGCTGCAAAAGTCTGAGTGGGTGATAAAAAGCAGCCTCAGGGGAGGGAAAAGTGATATAAACCTGAAAAACATAAAATAAATCTTTGCACGTTTGGTTTGTTCGGTGTTTACATTGCGAGTTACTCACCTATAATAGCTGCTTTACAAACCGCTGTCATTAAAGCTCTAAGGAATGTAGGTGAACTCATCTGGCTTTCGTCTAGATTAGCCTGAAATCAAGAGTAGATGGCCCAGTTAAAAACACGCCGCTGCATGAGAGCGACTGTTTCCAAACTCCACTGCTGAACTTGGCAGCAAGTTCAAGTTCACCAAAAGGGGCTGCAGTAGGAATCCAGCTCAGCCCTCTGCAAAAACTCAGCTTTCCCATTCACTTCTTGAAGCTAGCTCAGGTACGTCAACACGCAACAACAGTTCTCATACAATCAATACACCATTTAACTACTCCCGCAACTAGTCATTTGTCTTGAGAAACAAACCAAACCAACAACGCCTGGCTTTTACAACACTCGTATACATCTTCTAAGAGTTTTAGGCTTTTTTGAGAAATTTCACAGCATGCTCCTCGGGTGGAGATTTGTTTGCTTTGTAGAAGAAGTTCAGAGAATGGCTACGTAACTTGTCCAAGACTACAAAGAGCTCGTGGGTGTCCCCAGACTTTCAGTGCTGCTTTCACACCACTCCTGACTTCTCTAATGGCAGCAGAAAAACGACATTTCTAACACACTGCTCCAGCAACCGAAATAACGGAAATGAAGCTGACCAAGATTTAGCCGTAAGCACAGATCTAAATGAATCAGACTGGGGGATGATTTCAGACGCTAGATTAAATATCTAGCTTAAAGGATGCAGCCAGAGGTAGACGGCAAAAGATCAGTGGGTTGACAGGGCTTTTTTTTTTTTTTTTTTTTTTTTCCTTTTTTTTTTTTTTTTTTCTTTCCCTCTTTTTTTCTTTTTTTTTTCTTTATGTTCTCTTACAGGGCCTGGCCCAACGCACTGGGAAAGGCACAGGTGCCCTCAGTGACTGCCCAGGCACAGCATGCAGTTGGGCGGGGGGGAATTTGGTAGGTTATGTTGCAAAAAGCAAGGAGAAGCTTTTATCCCATATTTTGGGAAGAAAGAATGTAGCAGTGTGCTGGGTCTAAAATGTTCTAAGTAGCCAGAAGCAGTGTATTCAGTGTCAAAAAGTCTACAGTATTTAAAAGGCGGTTACACAGTTGTATGTTAATCTGGCTAAAATTCTTTCTTCCTAAAGCTTACTTTGAAATAACTGACTGATCATATTTTAGATTTTAATTCTTTGGAAGTGCTGATTGCACAGACCTAATCATCTTAGCATTCTGTGCCTAAGGAGGAGCCTGCAGAGACGCTCCTTTAGATGAGAAAATATTTACAAAAGCAGTTCACGAACTGTGTGCAGGGAGGGTGAAAATAGTCTTTGTACCTCTACCCAGTCAAAGATTTGTTCATCATTCGCCTTGTCCTCAACAATGAGTTTTTCTAGCTGCTTGTTCAGCTCTTCCGCAGAGAGTTCTTTCTCTGAAAGTGCTTCTGAGGAACTGGAACAGTCGGACTCCGTGAAGTCCAACTTCTGCAACATCAGAAGTGATGATGAGAATTAGTTAAATATACTTTCCTATGCTGAATTATACCAAATTGAGGCAGCAAGCTACACTTCATTCTGCTTTCTGCCATCTTTCAACTACTAAGTTATCATCACAATGATTTATTGACTTTTTCTGTTCCAAAGATTATAAAGCATTTTACAAACACATGGGAACTGCATTATCCAGCAAAGACAACCAGGCATCTTGGGGCGCTCCAGCCCCACGCAACACGAGCGTGCACAAAATAAGGTGCATGTTACTCAACTAAAACGACAGGGAGCTGGAACGCAACTACCTGAGCTGGCATTTGCTCGAAGAAATTGCAGCTAACACCCTAATTGGCTGCAAAATGTGACAGAGGACCTAGAGTCCCCTCACCGAGCCCCAGGCCTTGGGAAGCCATTTCATTTCCTGCAGTGCAGCACTTCCTAAGTGCTAAAACAGGGCAGTGGATCACTTGGAGCTCCAAAGGGAGACCTCCAGCTTCTTCCTTGGGAGCACCACCGGCAAGAGCTGCAAGGTGCCCTCCATCCATCCCGGCTCCTCTTGGTTGTGAAACCCTCCGGGATTGTAATGCAAGGTGGGATGAGTGAACAATTGCTACCGTTTATTCTGGCCCTTCTGCAGAGCGTCTGTCCTTGCTGCAAAACTCATTCTTGAGTTCATTCCCCCCAGCTGGAGAAAGAGATCTCCTAGAGGAAGCCAGCCAATGGAAGATGTGTGCCTGGGATCGTAGGGGACAAGCCTGTCCTCCCGGCGTTTCAGAAAGGAGGTGCTGAAATAATCTAACCCCAGCTTGGTGAGGGAGAGACTTCACCCCACATCCCATACCAACCATACATAAGGATGGGACGGAAGAGGATGAACAAACGGGACGTGGGGCCAAAAATCAGTGTGCCAAAATCATTAAGCAGATGCTGGCTCTGAACTCACTTGTTCCATGAGAAAGGTATGTACATCCTCCCCTTCGGGTAAGTAGTCCTTCCAACTGAGGCCAGTCTCCCTCCATAAGGCTCCCACTTTCTTATGGCTCTAAAACACAAACGGTTTGTTCATTTTAAAGACTTGAGACACAACCAGGGAGCTTACACAAGCCGGAGTGGTGCAGCTGTGTCAGGAGAAATAAAGAACCGTTCAGCCACCAAACAAGATGCCCAGCAATGAAGTGAAAACGTCTGGAAATCCCGTGCAAGAGAAATGATACACGCAATCCTGCCACAGGTATACACATCTTGTCAAGTGGTCAAACGCCGCGGTGATGGGTAATAAACAAGGCATAACGTGACACGTGGGGTTTGCAACAACTTCAACCAGAGATTACCTATGAAAAGTGACGCATCTAAACAAGGCAGTTTCCCACGGCCGTGACACAGAGCTGGCACTTGGATGACTTGGATTCTTCTCCTGACTCTGTCATTAACCTCCTCTGTGACTCATTCTCCCCCTGCCTTGACATTAAGGCACTGGCAAATTAGCTACTTTCAGACAATAATTATTTACGTGGCTGTTTTCTGTGCAGAGATCAAGCCTCAAACTCAGGTGCATAATACCAAGGTCACCCTTCAATTCCTAGAATTTACTGCGAACCTTGAGAAAAGCTCCTTTGCAGCACATACGGTTCAACCTTCCGCATCCTCTAGTGTCACGCTGACCTTTTGGTATCCTGCCTAAGACAGCGTATATACAATTCTGACGAGAATAAAAATACTAGTAACAACCAGCTCTTTTCACCCAAATGCTCTGCAAAAACGTTTACCTTATAGCACCTGCGCAAGGGAAATCACTGCATAGCCTAAGTTAAGCACTGATAAAAGCAGCCTGATTTTTAGTTTACAAAGCAGATTACACGTTTAAGTTTACAATGCAGATCATTAGGAGCTAATTGTGCATAGTTCCTGCTACGATTCATCAGGATCTGAATTCAATGACTGATATTACATCGAAATACCCAAGTCCAAGTATTGGCCTGGACAAGATCGAATTAGAAAGCTGCGGCAGAAACAGAAACCCAAGCCTGTGCTTCAATCCCCAGAGCACAGTGGCTTTTCTTTCAAGGAACAGAGGAAAATAAATGGAAGCTGACTGTCCAAACAAGCATAAGGCTGAAATAAATAAATAAAAAGTCACTATTTGCACTGCTAGACTGAAATGCTCCTGGAACATTCAACCTTATTTGAATGCATGCTTTAAAATAAGAAAAAAAGAAAGAGGCAAGTGAGGGATTTTACAGGGTTTAAAATAGACACTATCCAAAGTGCAGTATTGAGCTGGATTGAAAAAAAAAAACAAAACAAAACAAAAAAGACAAAAAATGGAGACAGAGTTATAGGGAAACCACCAAACTGTTTGGACACACAACTGTGACATATGTAAGAGAGCTCTAGAAGTTACAGGGTGAAAAGGTGTCACTACCCCTAGTGATGGGTGAATCTTAAGAGTTGGCAGGTTTAGTTTGGATAAGCACCCAGAAGTCTGAGAGGCCATCTGAAGCTTATCCGAACCCTCAGAACCTCTCCGGTCTGCAAGAACAGCTCTCTCGCAAGATTTCCGGCACTTGCTGCTTCTGGTCAGCCCAGAAATACCTTGAGAATGTCCCTCTTGCAGTATTTCAGCACTCTAGCTTCTGGAAGAAGCCAGGTGCAAAGGTACCTGCAAAAGGGAAAAGCGATGAGAAAAAAAGCCAGTTAACGTTTTGGAACCTCCTAAGGCTTGGTTTGAAACTGGGGATGAAGAGGCGGGTTTCCTAGGTTATCTGGACTGGCTGGCCCATCCCTAAATATCTTCACGTGGGAAATGTGCAGGCTTCATGCATAAACATGTCCTCGCTGCATCCAGCTCCTATCTATGAATGGTACACCCGGACACTTACCATTTGTTTGCATAGAAGGTGCAAGATTTCAGCAAGCAAGACGCCGGCTCTTCCCACAGGAAGCAAAGGTTTGCTAAATTCTCTAGAATGAAAGAAAACCAGATATTTCTCCTTATAATTTGAATTTGGAATGCAAGGGGTAGCGATCAAACCGAGGCAGGAAATCACCTTTAACTTCTGCTGGGGATAAAGGATTTGGTCTAGCTAGCACTGCTGATAAAAGAGACTTCAATAATGCAGCGCACTTGCCACAGCAGGACTAGTTACAAAGACTATTTTTAGGTAACGTCAAATCCACTAATTTTTGTGGGATGCTGCATTCGGGTAGCAGGGCCCTTTTTGGAGAAAAGGCTATTATTTTCTTAATACGGTATTTACGGGAAAAGGGAACCATTCAATTGGCTTCTAGTTAATCCCCAAATATATAAGGACATGTACAAAATACAGAAACTCCGGTCCTGGAAGGAGTTTCCAGTCTTGCAGGCAAGGTTTTGTGCCCGTTTAAGGCAACGCCCAGGCGGTAGTTATTACACTCTGAGACAGAAAGACTGCTGTGCGACACCTTGCTCTCTTCAAATCCAGTTCTCAGAGCCTCAGCGTGCTCTCAAATGACTCCGACTGTACAACACGGGGGTATTTTTTAGCTCAGCTGAAACAAACAGGATTGACGTAAATCTACGGATAAAACTTTCACCCCTGAACGGTAACTACAGAGCAGCAAGCTCCCTTCCCGCCACAGCTTTCAGTCCGGTGCAAGTCCTGAACGATGTGGAGCAAGCTTTTTAGCAATTCGTGTGAACAGCTGAGCCGCTAACACTATTCGTCTTTTATCTGCTGATGGGCACCACGCTGTGAAAATACTACAGCATGGCCAGGTGGACAGCTCAGCTCGACTGACACCGAAGAAGAACAGCATTGCTTACTGTATAAGTTCTCTCATAGAGATTCCTCCTTCTTTTAACATGGGGGTCACCAACTCAGCTAGGTACAGCCAAATATGGGGTATATCTATGGCCATATCGTCTGCCATCTCCAAGGTATCTGAAAAACTTTAGAAAAAGGAAAGAAAAAATGTCAAGCATTAAATTTAATTTAATTTGAGGCTTTAATTTGAGCAAATCTGCACTTTAAAAATCCTTTGTTACAGAAGAGGGAAGGGAAGAAACAGGAAGAGATCACAAAGGTAACAAAAAAACACTATTGCCATCTTATGCTTTCAGTGCTTCAAAACTGCCAGGAGTGAATTTCTCTACATGATAACATGGAGAGTATGTGGAAAAGGCGTCGCCTTCCAAAAGCAGCAGATGCACCCAGGAAAGCTCTATTTACAATAATTCTTATATCCCCATAACAAATCGTTTGCTGACTAGTAAAACCTGTAAAAGTAAAAAAANAAAAAAAAAAAGCATTTTTGTCTGTAAACACAAAACATCTAATAACTGGAAGTCTTCCTAAAAAAATCCAAACATTTACAGAAGGAGGATTAATAATAACAGAAGCCCAAATGTAAAGTAAACAGCAAAATGTCTGCAAGTATGTAAAACAACACAGGGAGGCTTCCATCCAGAACAGGAAATGTGGCAGGATAAATTACCAAAAAAAAAAAAGAAAAAAAGAAAAAAAAATCTCGCTCCCCAACTCTGGATACAGTTTCCAGAATCGCTTCAACCCCTTCTTTCCGATAAAAGCCTTGTAGGTGGCTTCACTTCCCATGCCCGGTACAAGATGATAATTTTTCTGGGCTCTCCTGCCAGTTTTCATCACGATTCGTTTCTCCCTCAAAACCTTGAAAATTCTGGGGTCCAGTTTAGTGGCTATAAAGGTATCTTTTCTCCTGTGCTTCAAAACCAGAAACTGTCTCCTTCGCTTTGTTCTTTATGTCCTCTGCTACTAGTTCCACCTAGGTTTGCCCAAGTGTTTCTGCCAGAAATTGGTTTCCTGTTGTGTATCTCTTCCAGACTTGCGCTGTGACCAGTACTCATCCCATAACCCCAAATTACACAGTAATTTGTCTCGCGTGAATAAGTATCGTGGTTTTCGGCATTCTTCTCATGTGCCCACTGAACACCACTCGCCTTCAGGAGCCGTTTCATTTTGTTTATGCCACATTCAGACCGCATGTCCCACTATTTCATCAAGATCCTACTTACTTGGCATCACAACCACTTATCCACACTCCGGGAAACACAGGAACGGCTTTAATCACAATCCACTACAGGAAGGTATCGCTTCCAACGAGTCGTTTTGACCATCAGTGACCGCGTGGACACAGACCATAGAACCATAGAAACATTAAGGTTGGAAAAGACCTCTAAGATCATCAAGTCCAACCATCAACTAACACCACCATGACTCCTAAACTAGGCCCTGGAGCGCCACGTCTACACCTTTTCTGAACGCCTCCAGGGTTGACGACTCCACCACCTCTCTGGGCAGCCTGTTCCAATGCCTAACCACTCTTTCAGTAAAGAAATTCTTCCTGATGTCCAGTCTAAACCTCCCCTGACGCAACTTGAGGCCATTTCCTCTCGTCCTATCGCTAGTTTCTTGGGAGAAGAGTCCAACACCCGCTTCACTACAACCTCCTTTCAGGTAGTTGTAGAGAGCGAGAAGGTCTCCCCTCAGCCTCCTCTTCTCCAGGCTAAACAGCCCCAGTTCCCTCAGCCGCTCCTCATAAGACTTGTTTTCTAGACCCCTCACCAGCTTTGTTGCCCTTCTCTGGACACGCTCCAGCACCTCAGTGTCCTTCTTGTACTGAGGGGCCCAAAACTGAACACAGTACTCGAGGTGCGGCCTCACCAGTGCCGAGTACAGGGGCACGATCACTTCCCTACTCCTGCTGGTCACACTATTCCTGATACAAGCCAGGATGCCGTTGGCCTTCTTGGCCACCTGGGCACACTGCCGGCTCATGTTCAGCCGGCTGTCGACCAGCACCCCCAGGTCCTTTTCCGCCGGGCAGCTTTCCAGCCACTCTTCCCCAAGCCTGTAGCGTTGCATGGGGTTGTTGTGACCAAAGTGCAGGACCCGGCACTTGGCCTTGTTAAACCTCATACAGTTGGCCTCGGCCCATCGATCCAGCCTATCCAGATCCCTCTGCAGGGCCTTCCTTCCCTCGAGCAGATCGACACTCCCGCCCAGCTTGGTGTCATCTGCAAACTTGCTGAGGGTGCGCTCAATCCCCTCATCCAGATCATTGATGAAGATGTTGAACAAAACCGGCCCCAGAACCGAGCCCTGGGGAACACCGCTCGTGACCGGCCGCCAACTGGATTTCACTCCATTCACCACCACTCTCTGGGCTCGGCCATCCAGCCAGTTTCTTACCCAGCAAAGTGTACGCCCATCCAAGCCGTGAGCTGCCAGCTTGTCCAGGAGAATGCCGTGGGAGACCGTGTCAAAGGCCTTACTAAAGTCCAGGTAGACAACATCCACAGCCTTGCCCTTATCTACTAGGCGGGTCACCCAGTCATAGAAGGAGAGACAAATGTACACCCTGTGGATATATATTTTCTTTACTGCTGTTCCATATGGTTTTCAACTCAGGCTGCCTAAACTTTTCCTGTGAGCCACTGGATTGCATCACGATGAAATTCACTGCCAGACACGGCACAGGGATCACCATCACCGATCACCATCTCCGGTCATCTCCGATCACCATCGGAGCGGTCAGTGGTACCGTGCGAGACACGATTCAAATACAAGCAGCAAGACAGAGCTAACTACCCAGAAACTCAGTATCTGAAAGCATTATTCCGTCTGCCCGTTTGCTGGCTGCTTTCCATGGTTATCCCTGTTTTAATCATCCTGCTCTAAGCCCCAGCGAGGACCAAGTTGTGCCGGGGGCCTCCTTGGGAACACGGATCCTCTTACAACTGGACACCAGTTCAAATCCAGGCTGGGAACACAAAACCCAGAGAGCTGAAATGAAGCAGTGGCCGAAACTCAGATCTCTTGAGGAAGGTCTAACCCATCTGATACCACAGCTGGCGCATATTCTCCTTCTCGGCCCCTGGAGGACACGTCCACTCCTTAAAGTTGAGTTTTCCTGAGAAAAGGGCGAAGCCCATTTTACCAGCGGGAGAGGGGCTGCGGTTCTGTGGATGCACAGGACTTCAGGCTACGGGGCTTTCGGGCATTAACGTCAGGTGAAGATTTTTTGTCGTCTTCTTCCTCTTTTAATCGTATTCGATGATTTGCCAAAAGGCAAACATTGACAAATGCATCACAAAACAGAAATCTAAACATGCACATTTAAATATACACCTACGTATTTGCTTAGAAAGAAATACTTGTATAAATACAAAAATATTTACATTCACTAAGGCATCTGAAATAAAAATACATTACAATAATTATATGACTTATGAATACACCCAGGCAGAAATGCTCCTTCAAAAAGGATGCGTGGAGAAGACAGGATACCAAAGCAAGGTGGGAAATCATTCCTCGCCAACACAGTGTTCCTTTGCAATGAACACTGAAGAAAAGCGTCCGTTTCTACGTGCAGAATACGAACCCCTTGAAGAAATCCTGCTTGCTCAGCTTTCCCGACTGCACCAACTGATGTAATAACTGGCCCATGTGATCCCTGGTGATCTGACTCCTCTCGAGCGTCGACTCCACTCCCACTCGCACGAAAACAGGCAGCAGATTCTGGGTGCTCAGCTCCTCCACGCACTGCATTGCTTCCTGTTCGAAAGATACACAGGATCATTTGCCTGAACTGAAAACATCAAAAAAACGGGGCAGAGGAATATTTTCTACTATACGATAGTTTAGGGCACACAGCTTAGCACCTGGTACACGGGATGGAGCTTTTTTTGATGGCAGATCAAGAGCCTGCTAGCCTTGGGTTTTTTGGAAACGAACATTTAGTGAAGTTGCCAGGCAAAGGTGCTGAACTAGGCTGTGGAACCTCATCACAAATCACCACTGAGATGGCAATCAAATAATAATAATGAGAATTTATACCACGCAGGCAACAGAATTTTTAAAATACACAATCAGGCTCCAGGGCACAGTTTGGCTGCTCAGTGAAAGGACAGGAATTGCCTTCTGGATGCCACCAAAATGCCTGTTATTTCATCAAATATCAAGCCAAGTCAAAAAGAGGACATTAGGTTCAATTCATTGCTGATCTAATCTGGCACAGAAATGCCTGTATTACAAACCCACACCGTATAAAGAAGCAGAAAATAGGTGAGGAACATTTGGAGGAAAAGTTCCCCTTCTAAAGCTTCTGCTTTCTGGCATGTGCATTTTGTAACCTAAGCAAACGAACTGCTCTTAAATAGAGACCTTCAGAGAACCACTCAGTGTCACACTTCAAAAATCTCCACTGTCGTCAGCAAAGATCTTCCACTGACCTTCTATGTTCAGCCCAACAGATCTCAGCGGGCTCCCTGACTAAAGGCATTTGCTCTTTGTCTTAGGTTATGCCTTTAGTTATCAAGAATTGGCAGCCCTAGATGCATTTTTAGAGCCCCAAATGCCTTTTTTTCCTGCGGGTCACAAGCCTGGAGGTCCCAGACTGCACGCTTGGGTCAGAGCTCTTCCGTCAGACGTGCCCGACGGATCCCGGTGTCTCCAGGACAGACAGGTGAACGTGCCGCTGGTCGACCCTGCCATCACTAGATGCTGGCATACAGCTCAGCAGTTTTAATTTACAGTCAGCTCAAATACTGAAGACTAAACTCATGAGAAACGGTTATTCCTCTGCTATATACTACATTAACACACTCATATATGGCCTTATTAACGTGAGTTTAAGCTGAATTAGTCAGAAGCTTTGCTGCATGCTGCGTTTGAAGAGCGCTGAGAATTTACAGTTCTTAAGTAACCCCCTAATGCAAACTCAATCCGATGTACTTTTTTAACCAGGGGCGCACTTGTCTAACACAATTCAACTCTATTTCCATCCAGCCATAAAAATATGTCATTGTATTTGCAAGCACAGAAACTGAAGCAGCCCCTTAGCCCCAGACATCCAGGGGTTCGACTTTGAAGTCTATCGCAAAAAGAAAAAGGACCGGAGACTCCTTTGTTAGCCCGCCCCGCCGGCCCTGACTCCTCCTGCTGAGATCTGCCGGGCCAGCAAGCTGGGGGACACTGCGAATCAAAGGGTGGTTTTTTTTTTTTTTTCCCTCCAAACCAGGATTTAATAATTTCTCCTGATGACTAGATGTGAACCCAAAACAATCCATCATAAGAATATTCCTCTTTCCTATTTTAATTGGAAGCCCTATGAAGTGCAAGCAGCAACTCTGCTTTTAGGGTGCCAAACTAGGAACTCCCTAGTGCTGCCATTTCAAACTTGGCAGGTTTTTAAAATTTATTTCAGCAAAAGATCAAGCCAATCAGCTCTGCAGCGAATGCAACATGTCTTGCAAACTCCCCGGACAAGCTAAAAATCCATTTACAAGGGAAACAAAATTTCAACCTTTAACTAGGAAGCGATGACAGCTGCTCAGTAATTTTCAATGTTTATTAAAAATACTCTGGAGTGGTTTGTTCAATATTTAGTATTGCTTTATCTGCCTCCAGATCAGAACAGCACATGCTTTGATAACTGAATGAAAACCTCAGTTTATTTTCCCACTAGCTTTTCTGCTTCCAAAATTGCTGTTATTATGGAGCTGCTCAGTGATTCATGACAGATACACATACATCTTGTTACTTAAAACGCACAAGCTGGGCTATTTTTCCTATAACTAGCAGGGCAGAAAACAAGTTTGGGTGACAGCTCTCCTAAAAATGCTCATGGAGCTGCTGCTGCTCGAATTTTGACAGGCCCCGCTGCTTCTCTTACCTCTCTGCGAGCTGGGTGCTCACAAAGACTGTTCATGGAGAGAAAACATACTCTAGTCCCACAGACTTTTCTGCTAAGTGAGGTTTTCATTTTGCTTACCTTAAAATCGTTAATATGCAAGAACTCATCAATGATAGATTTGCATTTTCTCTCTATTTCCTCTTCTGACAGCGAAGGCTTTTCTTGCGCTGGAGCTGGGGGAGCTTCTGGCTTGGCTGGTAGAAATACAAGAAAAAAAAAAACCCCTCACATTTGGAAAAGGAAAATCAGCACCATTCTCAGAGACGACATTCTGAAAACAGAAGTCACTGGAGCAGGGTGTGTTCCCTCTCTTGTCACCAGGCATGGGTCACTTCTTCCTTGGCTACATTTCCCCCTGTACCAACTCCTAACATTTCTGTAAATCAACCTTCTCGTAGAAACACAGTTGGCAGTGACACCAGATACAACACCTTCAAAGCACTCTATCAAAGTCCCAAAGCTTCAAGACGAGCGTGTGCTGTGCCGTGGCAATCGAGATATATTCCTCACTGTAGCAGTTTCTAGATGTTTCCCAGGGAAGGAGCAAAACGCCAGGGTTCTGTCCACAGGGAACATCGCCCTAAGGGTCCTCAATACTTTCTCACTAACAAATCAGCTCAAGCTGGCAGGAGCAAAAAGCGGGAGCTGCGGCACTGACAAGGTGACAAGCCACCTCAGCGGGTGCTAATGCCACACCGCACTGAGACCTGCTTGGAACGAGGGCTGGCAACAACGCAGCGCTAAACAGATACCGTGCACGGCCTGTCCCAGACCCAGATCACTGCCCTGGCCCTGGGAAATGTTGGGAAAGGGTAGATAGGGCGTTATTGGGCACGGAAGCAGCATTTCTGCAGAACTGACGCTGATTTGGGGGACTTCTAATCCAGAAACCAGCAGCAACCGTGACAGGATACGAGCAGGCAAGACAACGCCGTGGAGTGGTGTTTTGCTGGTATCTCCAGCCTTCCAACTCTGATGAATCCTAAGGAGAGGCTGGTGAGAGGAGACAACGCCAAGGCCCGTATGAATCAGCTGTGTTACAAACCTTTGGGAGGCAGATCACAGCTATCGCAGCTTGACGATACATCACTGTGGGCCAAATATTCACGCCGCTGCACAGAAATCTGTCACTTTTTCTGACAGATTTTCCCCCTCTGCCTTTTCACCCATCCGGCAAAATTCCCCGAGCACGGAAGAGCCGCTTACCAGGTTCCTTGGCTTTGTTCCTCTCTGCCTCTGTGCTGTTTCTGTCCACCTCCATGCCACCTGTTAACTGCTTCACCGTCTCCAGCATCTCCCTCCGCTGCTCCTCTTGTGCCTGATTGTCGAGCAGCAGCTCTTTACTGCTGCTGCCTCGTAGGAAGGTGTTGGGACGGGAGAGGGAAGGTGGGAGAGGTTTGTCGTTCTTCTCCCTGCCCGTGCTCCCGCGACTGCGGAACAAAACCACACACGCTTAAAGGTTATGGGACAAGCATCCCCTGTTCACAATGCTGTTAACCTTAGAAAAGATACTGCATAGCTTTATAGTAACTGCAGGAAAAAACCCCACAACCCAAAGCCAGCAGGATTGTGGTCTTGACTTTTTACAGTTGTAGCTACACAGAATACAATCAAAATTAACTCAAGTCTGAGAGATGCACAAACACCAATACCCACAGAGTGGACAGGCAGAGCCAACGCTTCCTAGAGAACACAGGGAAAAGCAATCAAGTCCTTACAGCACCCATTTTATACACAGAACGGTGCATTCTATAATGTAAAGGCACTGGTTTACTGTGAAATGGTATGCGCAGTGTATTTTTTACCCATTTATTGAAAAACAGTTTCAGAATAGTGAAGGCTACCAGCAACAGGTGACAAGGATCTGTCCTATTAATTACTGTGTTAATGAGTAAGACGGGCAAAACGATACCAAAATGGAATAATCTCTAGGTAAGCCAGAGTTTTAGGTGAAACAGGAGGGAAAACATCAGAGGGACAAACCCACGAAAACAGTCCAGCAGCTGGTGTGTACTGGAAGGAAGAACCAGTGACATTTTACATGAACTGTACATTTATAAACCGTGTCTAGAGTTAATAAATTATTGAGGGTTAATACATGTTTCATGCTACAAGCTGGAGTGGCTGTAGCCCTGATGAAATCGGGGTGGGTGAGAGCACTGCACAGTCTTATGTATGCATCGCACGATGTGGGAGCACGGGCAGGCTTGGTCACACCTAATGGGAAGGGTCAGCCACAGCCAGAGTGTTTTAAGAGCCCTGCTAAATTTCTGCAAGGTTTTAGGCATGTTTTTCTGGATAAATAAACCTACTGAGCCGGCTGAATCCACGACCATTGAATTCAACCAGCATACCTATTTATTAGAACATTTTATCTGAAGGGTTTTTAATGTGTTATAAACTCCTAGCAAATGTATCCTTCAGATAAAGGCTGACTGAGAAGTGGAAACTAGAACATTCACCGTAATGGCTTTAAAAATTAACACCACCCGTCTCTCCTATGATATTATAAAAGATGCATGTGTTTTAAGTTAGCTCAAAGTACACGGCGGGTGGCAGGGGAAAGACCCAGCCATTCCTGGAAACTCAATGAAATTCTCTTCTTTCTGTGTGCTGGTAACTAGAGCGGCAAATGAAAAGCACAGGTGTACAGACAGCAGAAGGGAAAATCACCGGCAGACTGAAGCTTACCTAGTTAAGGCCCTGCGAGAATCTAATTCTGAGGATGCGGATGAGGCAGATACAGATGAGACTGGAGGCTGCAGTGCAGAAAATCTGTTCAAACTAGTGGCACTTGGTCGTAAGGAGTCTGGGAGATTGTAAAGACAACACAGAGAAGAGCGACAACCAGGTCAGTAGCTGCCGACACCTTGGCATCGCAAAATCATTTAGGTAATCGCTTTTTTCAGAGTGATGGGGAGAGAACTGAAGGGAAAAGGCTGGTCCTGCCCCACTTTAGCCCCGCTTGCCAGGCAGTCACGCACAGAGATGAGCATTCCCACCCAGATCTGCTCTTGGCAAGGATGGCTGGTACCAAAGCAGAGGGTGAGGACCTGTCCTGACTTACCCATCTCGCTTGCCTTTGCTCCACCACTGCTGCCCTTTCCCCAGCTGCCCAGCTGGGCTTTAGGCACAAGCTGAATCTTCTCATCTATTGTGGGCTGTAAAACACATCAAGACGTACCATTACAAGGGCAAATCGTGTCTCTTCATTATAAGTGGGGTATTTTTTGCAACAATCCCTGTCTTGTGAATACCAAAATACACTTTAACGCATTTTTTGGAAGCCCAAACGCTAGCCAAAGACAGAGGGCGCAAACAACAAAGGGCATCACAAACAGCCTCTTCCAAAGCCTCAGTGAAAGACATTCACGACGACCAGGAGCTTCTTTTTACTGGGAACTCTGAAGCTCAGTAAGGAGGAAAAAGCACAGTATATCAGTACTTGAAAGATGTTCAGTTTGATTGTGACAAGTAAAACGGTTCTGCTGTCCACTCCACCTACCAGTCATGGCTTTGGGGGGAATCTGCATGGTAACAAACGGAATTCAGAGGGTGACAATAGGTTGCAGAACTTGGAGGGAAAAAGTAGGGTCTGACGAGAAGAGAATATTGATGTTACAATGCTCAGTAGGTGAATTTACTGACAAGGAAGTTGTGACCCCGCAGATCTTTTTGTGTGAGCGCCTCTCTCCTTCCCACAATGTAGCTGTGGTGGAGCTAGCTTTGTTTCTACTGTATTTGTACTAAGCAGAGTAAAGGACTTTTCCCACATGAGCTGTAAGCCCAGACAAACACAGGCTGAATCCCTCCTGCTAATTAAGTTTTGGAGTCTGTTTTATGACTTTCGCAAGGAACAAACCCAGCTTGATCCCCAGAAGGGCTACAATCTGTCCCAGTTCTGCTTTACAGCTCTCTGAGCATCCAGGCACCGAGAGTAAAATTCAGGGAGAGTGACATTAATTGGGACAAGGGAATGTCTGGGAAACACCCTAATTTATGTGAAAGACAGAGTTCTCCTGGGCGAGAAATCCCAAAGCTGTTCTGAAGATCATTAAAAAAGGAGAAATCTCCAAGCTTGCCTAATCTGCAGCCTGAAACAAATGTCCCAAAATCACCACTTTAATGGTAAAATAACCAGAAGATGCTCATCTGGAGGATGGCTGTGAAAGTTTAACACATACTGAGGGATGCAACTGCACCGCACAGAAGTCCAGAGACACCGTAAAAGCGGACACAGCTCTTCTCGTACTACTTGAGCCTTTCAAGCCTGGAGTGCTGCCGTCTGTGATACGTCAGGAACATTTTGTTTTCAAATGGAATGTGGCATCCTCATTCTGCTAAGAAGCAGTGGCAGAACAGGGTCTTGAGAACTTGAGGCAGCAAAGGATTTCTATCAGACAGGCGTCTGAGACGCCTTCTGTAGTAGCCATGTATGTGCTCCATCACCATCACACACGATACCCCAACTCACAATCTTTTTTAATCATTTAATAAAAACACAGATTTTCCACCTTAGAGAACTTCTGGGTCACTAAAAGGACAGTATAAACCTGAGAAGAACTGTATGCATACTCCTTTCCCTTAGAACAAGCAAAATAGGAACATTCAGAAGACAACAGAGTCTTCCTTTGTGCTTTATTTATGCACAGTACTTACTCTGGGGATTTAAAATGTCCCAAAAAACAAATTTTGACCTGTAAACACCGTAAAGGCCTTTCCCAGACAGACAGATATGATAAGGTAAGACTTTGGCATTTTTGTTGCTCTGAACAAGTCTTGTGCTGGCACCTACCTTGGTGATTTTAAGGAACTTGGTGGGGTCCAGCACTCTGCTGTTCTTTGCCCCCTGCACAGTGTTCCAACCGCCTTCATCGACCCGCTGGACACCTGCCAGATGACAAACACAATTGCCCTTAGCTCACCCCCGCTGCTCCAGCGGCACCCCGGGAGAACGCAGGCGATCGTCCCCAAGTTCAACAGGAGGAGGAAAAGAAAATGGCATGTTTCTACTAAGCCTCAGCACAATTCTGTGCAGAAATCATGTATTTTGGAGTGTTTCTTCAGCCTAAGATGACATAACTCGCTTGCCTAACTTTATTATTACAAAATAGCCTTGACATAAAAGATCTCACTATTTTCAAGGGCTACTTTTGGTAGCGATTCTTCCTGGTTAGATTTCTCAGCGTGTGTTCTTGCGATCCGGATGCGGCTGCGCATACTGTACGTTCACAAGCTCACAAAAAGAGCAGACGACATGCCTTTGCTAACCCAAAGCCGCATTTCTGGCACAGATTTCAGCAGTGCTAGGGTAGTCTAGATGCAGAACCATTCAAGAGTCCCAAGTTCCTTACTTTCTCCTGATGCCAGTTTTAGGATAATTAAAACAAAGTCTACTCGTTTTTGTGTCTCCTTGCCCTGCTCTGTCCCAGTCTTCATTTTCCCAGTCACTCCAAATTCATCTTCGGTAGTGCCAGCCTCAAGGGCTGGTAGCAATTTAAGGTAATGCCAAGACACTTTCTCCTGCGGAGTTAACACCTCACAACTTTAACAGCTAAAGACAACATGGCTACTCTTGAAATTAGATGCTATTCTCTTGAAATTAGGTGCTGCCGTATGCAAGAACGGATGGCAAATCTGACTCCTACATAGTAACTTACTAGAACCATAGAATCATTAAGGTTGGAAAAGACCTCTAAGATCATCAAGTCCAACCGTCAACCCAACACCACCATGCCTCCTAAACCAGGTCCTGAAGTGCGACGTCTACAGGTTTTTTGAACACCTCCAGGGATGGTGACTCCACCACCTCTCTGGGCAGCCTGTTCCAATGNGCTCCAGCACCTCAGTGTCCTTCTTGTACTGAGGGGCCCAAACCTGAACACAGTATTTGAGGTATTATAACAGATCTCTGGCAGCCCGTCACAAAATCAAATATGGTTTGCATAAATGCGAACTTAAGTACTATTGGCCTGCGATTGTTTATTTTTACCCAAGGGATTTGCCCCCAAAAAATCCACAGCGCCAATCCATGGCAAGTCTGTTCCTTCTCCAGCCTCAGCCATAATCAGGCCTCTATTCCCTTTGCTCATTACCCTTGAGGAAAAAAAACCCAAACCAGGCTTTTTTCTTTTTTGTGGGATTCCCTCTATGGCTAGTGGATGTGAAATGAGTGAAACGAGCAGCCAACTTGGCTTTTACTTTACCTGGTCTCCTCTTCTCTTTGGTCATGAGTTGTTGGACCTTCCTCTGTTCTTCTTGCTCTTCAATCTTGGCTTCTTTATGAATCTGCTCGATGGTCTTCGGGCCCTGGTCTGCTCTCCGTGACACCCAGTTGCACTAGGAGAGAAGCAAACATGTGCTCAGAGATACTGCCAGGGGAGCAGCGCAAACGGGCTATTTTGAACACTGCAAATGAGGTCTAATCCTCCCACCCTTGTAATGTCTTAGAGGGGCTCCTCCCCGAGGGACTGGGGAAAATTTTGTGGAGCTGGGTCACGTTGCGGACACGGTTATCGCAGCACCACAGGTCAAAGCTATGCACTCTGGTGTATTCACTGTGGTATATGTTTTGGTGGAGAATGGAGGCTACAGTGAAGACCTGACTTTGGAGGGGCATGACTGAATTCAAGACATTTTAACCCCCCCTAGTATCCTGCACGTTCCCAGCTTTCCAGTCTTTCTATGTTCAGAGGAAAGAGAAGGACTAGAGGGAGGCTCCTGTCACTCTCTCTTCGTTTATTACCGACACTGTTTGTTGGAGCCCTTCCTCCAAGCTTGAGGAAAAAAAAAAATGAAACCTTGAAAATAAAGAAGCAAGAAGCGACTGCATTTTATCAGGAGATGGTGCTTTGCCACTCCAGGGATCGTGATGGCTGAGACAGGAATCCTGCAGAGAGAGGTGGAGCTGTCTCTCCACAAAACACTTCCACTGCTTGATGTGTCTATTCAAGCACAGGCTGCAGAGATCCATCTATCCCCAGAATAACCAGACTGTCTCTTGATCTTGCTACAACCTCACTACAACTTTCGGGGTAATTATCTTTGCGTACCCTGCAGTCAAAATGGTGACTTCAGCGTCCACAAAACCCCAAACCAGCTTCAAAACAGCTATTTGAGGTATGAGTAAAACCTGCTCAGGACTTCAGTCAAGTGCTGTCTCGTGGCTAAAGCCACGCTGCTATCAGCATCTACACGGATGAAATTACAGGTGCTGGGGAAGGGTTGTGCAACCTGCAGTCACATCTTCAACCGCACGGTGTAGAGACACCCTTCACTGTACGAGACTCCAGCTTTAAGGCCTTGGCTACATTCAAAAGCACAGCGTGATTACAACGTGGGCAGGTCCCTGCCTGCACTATGTGCGTGCTTGTCTGCATCAGGTTATCTCCCACCTGTAATATCTGGAGCTTAGTGCGGACTCACCATCATCATGCTCCGATGGAATGCAGACTCCATTTGCTTTTGTCTGCACAATATGGCCAGTAAACAACTAGCAGATGCCCGGTTGTGCTAGCAATACAGGCTAATATAGGACCATCCTTCGATGAAATCCATGCTGCCATGAAAAAGAGCCCTCACAGTTTTTACAGCCACACTATCCGGTCCCCCTCACCGGTGGGGTACGTATCTCAGAGCACTTCGGTCCCATCAGCACAAGCAGGTGCTGGCAGGAAACAGTTACACCAAGAGTGCACGGAAACGAAGACAGTAAAGCAGCGCGACTGACAGAGACAAGCACGGGGGATGCTGTGGGGAAAAAACACCCAAACCTCTCCTGTTAGAAGAGCTCAGGCGTGTCTGCTGCAACGGGGCTGGACTAGTGGCATGAGAAGCCAGTGCGGGCATGTGTCTAACATTAAGCAGAGCCAAACCACCCGACACGAGCAGTCAATCTGTCTACCAACCTTGGCCTTCGTTAAGGCAAAATGTCTTTAAACAGCCAGGCTTTTGGGATAAGGGGCACAGATCTCCCCCCAACATCCCACTTCTGCTGTAAATACTGTAAATCCCTGCTCTTATGTGAGAGCTCTTCCAGCCCGGATGTTAAAGGGAACATGCTCTTTTACTTACTTGAGTTGGTACCTACCAGCCTTAGGTCTATTACATCCTGAAGCATGAACCGAATCCTTGAAGATGTTTTCCTCTCTTTCACAATCTTCTCCATCTGATTAAAATACTGGTCCATGCGAGGCTACACAAGAGAAACATCATCATCGTCAAGGTGTCTTGGAAGAAAATGAAAATACTCCCTCAGGTGGGGAGTCAGCGGGTTCTGCATTACAGCATTTCTGTGCCAGAAACACATCTGGGGACCCAGAGCTGCTCTCCAGAGAAGCGAGTGCTGGGTCTCGTCCGCTCCCCCCAGGTTGGATTGGAGTGTGCACAGTGCAGGATGTGCAGGAAATGAGGCACAAGTCTGCGGGCACCTCCTTCATTTAGTACACACTTTCTCTGCATTGTTAATTACTCAAATAATCTACGCCCTCTGCATGTACACAATAAACTTGCCATCCATTAAAAAAAAAAACAAAAAAAAAAACCCCCAAAACCAAAAAAACCCCCAAACCCACATCAATGTGTTTTTTTTCATGGTATGGCTAAGCCGATCTACTGGCTAGCTGCCACCGAAAAAGGGAGTCCTGCTCTACCTCCAAGCTCCTCCTTTTCATATCAGCATGCGTGCTCACCTCAGCCCAAGAAAAACTGGCTCAGGAAACTAAACGGGCATAAAACTAATCCTGCAAACATCGTTTTGACGCTTTACCTCCCTGCACTGTCTCAGCCGGGGTCAGGCAAGAGAAGCAGGGGCAGAAGCACTGCTTCTCTCAGCAAGAAGCTGTTTAACGGGCTTAGCTGTAGTATGAAATCCCACGAGCTCCTTTTCATCCAAAAAGTCATGATCTGATGGAATCCAAATCAGTCTGCACTAAGACACAAAATGGTGTCATTAGAGAAGCCTCCATTAGGTCTAAATTTGACTCGCCAGGCTCCAAAAAGCCTTTTCCCCCAAAATGGGGGCTCTGGCTGTTTTAAAAACTCTCAGGGCAGTTTTATAAAATGTTTCCCACTCCCTTCACTAAAAAACTACCTAAACCCCTTTCCTTATAGTTAAACAAACAAGAAAAACCCTATTAAGATTTGGTTCTGGCCTTGCCTTGGAAAGTTTCAGCTCAGAGCAAATGTTTCCAAAGTTAGGAAAGACAGGGAAAATATTTAAAATGGACTTTGTCCAGAAGCTTTAATTATAACGATCACTAACACTTCAGGTTCAATAAAAACACATAATAAAACGTCTACCCTGTTAATAGAAAATAAATAAAGGATTCTCACTCAATCTTGATAGAAATAACAAATCACAAAGACAGGACACGGGCAGCTTCTCACAAGGGGTAACACGACATCTGCAAGTGTTTCCCTGCTGCGTGCACGCTCCGTGCTACACGGTGCCACGGCTCGAGGTTGCAGAACCAGCCAGTGCACCAAAATGTTGGTCTTTTACAGTGTTTCCGTGCTCGCAAAGACTGAAACAGCACCCAGGACTCATCCAGCATGACCTCAGCTACTGCTTAGAGGTCAGACCCTGTTTTCTTCCCAAAGCACGTGGAGAAATTTTAATCCCCGCTTCTGGCATTTTCAAACCTGCATCAATAATGCACATGCTGTTGTGTTAACAGCGTAGGATATTTAGCCTGGGGGATTGGTGGTAAACGACACTGTTTTGGTCAATGCTCCACAAAACGGTTTGGGAAACTGTTTCCCCATAAAGATCAGGATTGATCCACTGTGATCCCTGCGATCCAGCGTGCTGTAAGGGAACTCCCTTCCCCAAGCAGCTGAAAACAATTAGCTCCGTTTGTTTCCAGAGCTGAGTCCAACTGATTTCTGGCAAAATGCTCAAATGCTTTTTCATCCCAAGCCTGGCTTTTGCGAAGGAGAAGCAGATTGTCTGTGCCAGGAGAATCTCACCGAGTGCATAATGCTCCGTGCTACATATACACTTGTTGGAAAGTCGGGAGGAGGATGCTGGAGTGCTGCAGTTGCAAAACAGCTGCTTCATTCCAGCATAGCTGGAGTTGATGATGATGACACAAAATAAATGCATCTACCAAGGTTCAGGTGGGGGTTTAGGCCGGTTAATGAGGGTTTAACCCGAACAATACATTCAGTGGTAGATTTTGTAGGTAATACAGGCCTTCAATGGCAAAGAAACAACTCAAATCTTCATGTTTTGGCAACTACAGATAAGAGGTAAATTCTGTTTGGAAAAAGAAACCCAGAGGATATGTTGAGCACTTTCAGACTGTGTGCTTGGATTAAATTTTTGGAAACAAGTAGCGACGGAAGAACACTGTTGAAAATGATACAGACTCTATTAGAAAGGGGGATGGAGCGAGGCCAGGTTGTGACGAAACATCCACAGAAGAGCGGATGATTTCCTCATGCTGTACAGAAATTCCTGAAGAAAAAAAAATAAATCCTCAAATAAAAACACCCCACACCCATTTTTCCATCCCTGCCCCGAAAGCCTCATCTCTTGCTCCTGGCCCTGCCCTACCTTTGCTTTCTCAAAGTCCAGGTCCTTGCCAATGGTAGTTAGCAGGCGGCAAAGGCACTCGAGGGACTCCTCATCGTGGTTTTTCAGCAGCTTTACCACGCAGTCATGCATGATAGCCTCCGTCAGCATTTTTAGTTTGAAAAGCTCGCCAATGAATTTTATATTCCCAATGGATCTCCGTCGGGCTTTGTCCTTGGCCTCTTCCAGCTCGTCGTGGAGCCGCGTCTTCTCCTCTGGCTGTAAAACAGAAAAACAGCTCTAAAAAAGCATGTTCACAGAGCACAGAACTCTTCAAAAGATCCAGTTTTACATTTATAGTTGCTGTTGTCCCTGTTTACTCTTTTTCTCCTAAAAACCAAAAAGAGGCTGGTATAAACCCACTAATCAAGGCAAATGTTCTTTACTATACTCAGCCACAGTGACAAAACGAAACTCTCAACTCCAAAATCCCCCCCAAATCGACTGCCGTCTTCAAAAGAGATCATTTGCAGAGGGAGCTCGGAGAATTTATGGGGAAAAATACCACTTACAGTGGTAGCAGCTTCAAGTTCTTTCTGCTTCTTTTCAAAGACGTCGTCGTCAGCCTTGTCCTTTTCAAATTCCTTCTGGCAGCGATTTAACAGCAACTTGCGGAAATTTACTGTGCTCCCAGGTTTGTCTGCCATGGGCACTTTCAGCTGCGGGAGAAGGAAGAAAAACATCAGCAGAAATACAGCTGAACTCTAGATATGAGTGAGGTTTCCTATAAGCCATCCATTACATTCTATTATGCAGTTCATATTCAGCGACACAAGTCTGCAAGGCTACGACACTTAAAGCATCACGTCACGATTTCCAGCTGAGTTTTACATTTCACGTGTAAAGTCGCACTCAAAACTTGGCTGACACCACCTCCGCCCGGAGACGGATTACATTTCCATTCATGGGATCCTTTAAAAAGACACACTGCTTAAAAACGCTCTTGTTACACGCTGAAGACTCTGGAGCCTTGCTCCTTCACTGCGTGTCATGAAGGATCGGGGGGAAGAGGGGATTATTTTATCCCAAATTCACCATCTGAAAACTAGCTGTCCCAAGGCTGGCTCGGCACATCGGGCTCCCCTTCGAAAGGAGAGAGAGAACCCAGACTTTCCAAAGGTGACTCATTGCATCTTGTGACCAGGCAGAGCGAAGTGTCGTCAACTGCAAACAACACATCGCTCCAAGTAAAGCCCTCTGCCTGCAGGCACGGCCAACGAATGTAGAACAAGAAATCAGTTACGTAAATTATTTTTATTTACGTTCAGAAACTAACATTTAACTCTGCTCTTGCCGCATTTGTAGTACTGCCAATCGGTTCATGGGGATAACGTGCAGAACATTCACCCGTGCGGAAGAATTTCCCATTTGACTTTGGCGGCTCTTACCGTTACGAGACATCTGCACATGTTGGCATACGCCACTGAGAAGCTCGGTTCGTCGATAGCCTTCTCGAAGACCAGGTCGATGACTCCTTTCAGCCTCTCTTCCGTATCTACGGTCAGGTCTGTCACTTGCTTCATGAGCTGATTGAACATCTGGGGCGTCAGCTTGTTCAAGATGCTTCGTACCTTGCGGAACAGCTCCTAAAGGACAGGAAAACTTTAAGCACAAATCGAGCAGGTGGCTTTCAGGAATGAGCTTTAGGATTTCAGGATGCACCTTAAAGGTGAACGGAGATACATCCTACAGGAACTTCTAGGAAGTTGAGTTACACACAGACACACATTCGTGCACAGTCCAGCTCTGGTTCTAACTCAGCTACCGGCTACCAAAGACCAAAGCTGTGGGGCAGGATTTTTGGAAACACCCAAGTGCTTTTTTCAAGCGCGACAGAGGCACAAAGCCCTTGCTGTCACCCAACTGAAATATTCTTCTTGATATCAATTTAGCCATGAGATATAAATTAACAAGGAGTGGCCACCTTCTCCCTCAACTACAGGTAATCCAACTTCTCCTATATTTACTTTAAAGCACTTTTTTTTTCCTACCCAGAATGATAATTAGGTCAACAACGCTGCCGTTAGCCCTGAGAACAGAATTCCAGTGTCCTTCAAGACTATCCCAACTTATCCTACAAATTACAAGTTTGACCACCAGGCAAATATCTCCACCCAGAGTGGCTGCCCCACGGAGGAGCGGAGGAGGAGAAAGACACAGAGAAAGCTTCAGAGACGGCACTGTTGGGCTGGGCAGGACAAACTGACAGAGGAACCTCAGTCTTGCTGAGGTTCAGGGCAGAAACACAGCCTAGAAGGGGATGAAAAGCAAGTTCTGTGCTGGAAGCTTGAGGTTGTTTGCTTTAGAATGGAGACAGAAATATTCTAGTAAAATAGCAAGAGAAAACCAATCCTGGAAGAGAGGTAGTAGGTTGTCTGGCATTCCCTATTTAGACTCGCTTAATATACAGGATTGCCATTTAAACTCCAGGTCAAGAATAAACACGTGAAAAAAAATAACCAAGGTAAGGGAAAGCTGTGATTCAAACTGGAATTCATTGCCCTTTTTCACTGTCTTACACAACAGCAAAGGCAAATTACCATCCTCCTCCTGTTACAGACTGCTGTGCTCAGAAGCGCTTGCTAATGCTCTCACCTGGGTTTTGACATTTTCCGGGTCCTCGGTTTGGTTTTCTCTCTTCAGGCTCGGCTTCCAGGCGTTCTCTGCCTTCTTCAGGTGGACATCCTCCTTCACACACACAGTGATGATCTTCCTGGGCTCTCTCCTCTGGCCTGGCTGAGATCTCCTCGGTCCAACATTCAACAACTAGGACAAAAACATTCCTTGTTATATCCCCTTTTAAACTCCCATCTCGATAAAACACTCCAGGGCACACGCCAACACCCGCTGATGGCAACGCCGACAATCAGCAACTCCTCCTAGGACTTTGAGGACTCCCTCCAACCCAACACACCGGTCCGGGTTGGTCAGAGGGAACATGAAGACACCAAACACGTTTCTCACGGGCAGCTTTCCCCCAAACAGATATGGAATGACCACTGCCCACACACATCAGTGATGCTCCGGACGCTGCTTAGGCGCTGCAGAACTCAACCTGACTGATAAAACTGCCTCTTGAAAGCCAGAAACTGCGTAACTGAGACTTCATAGCAAAGGCGTATTTAAGGATTAAATGGGTCCTTATAGGCGTATTTCAAACGTGCCATCCCAAGCAATTAGATAATGATAAATTAGCAGCTCTGCCAAAAACGTTAAGTTTTGCTGGAGATTGCTTCAAACAGAGCCATTTTGAGACAGGAATTATATAAAACACACCGAACGGAGCATCAGCGCTGCTCCTGCATTGTAGAAACATGGATCCTAACAGATGTGGGTCAAACTCTTTGTAGTTTCACAGAAGAAAGGGAAACACTGTACTTTGAAACAGCATCAAGCGCTTCTCTGCAGTCCTGTATAACATGATGGTCCTCCTGGTCAAACCAGGTATGAAAACTGCCAAAACTGGGGAGTTTTTCATTGGTTGTACAAGTGATAGGGGCACAAGACACCCCCAAACTCCCTCTTCATCATCCAGGAGCTTCTGCTTAAGGACTAAAGGTATCCAGTGTTGTCAGGAGGTTACTCTTCCCCTGTGCTCTTTCATATCTCTGAACTCATTTATTAGAAACGTCCAACCTCAATGTAAAAATCAGCACAGCAACAAAACTCTGTTATCAAACCCTGTTACTTTCCACAGAAGTAACTAATCTCTTCAGTGGGCAGCAGGCAACCTCCACGTGAAAGATCGGCCATTTAAAACATTTCTTTGTTCAGCAAAGGAATTCAATGAGCATCAGAGAGGCAAAACCATCTCAGTTATTCAAACAGCTTCACTGAATAGATGAGGAGAGGCTCTTAGCTGGTGCCTCTCGTGCCGTATATCAGCCCCAAACCCACCTTTGCACAATTAAAAAAGAAAACCCTCCTTAAAGGCAGGAGCTTGTATCTGCGATTTGAACTGCTTGGCTTTGACGCCGTAAGGATGTGCTGCTGATGAAAGCGAATGAACATCATCACCGCCACTGCTAGAGTTCTCATTTGGGCTTTGTTATGTGATAACAGCAACAGAATAAGATGTTGTCAAAAGACAACGACCTCATGCCGTGACGTGCTTCGTACACCAAGGCGATGCATGGAAGAGGGCTTCGTGGTGCAGCGTGTTAGCGTGCTGCCCCACCGCCTACAAAGACCTGTGTTCAGATCCCGCTGGCACGTGCAGAAATAACCCATCAGACTCGCTCAAACTTTTTTGGGCGCGCACCGTAACTAATGCAACCGATCGCTCCTGAGAAATCAACAGTGGAACGAGACAGCAAGAACGGGGAGCCTTCACGATGCTTTTGTGTGTTAGATGCCTTCCCAAAACAGTCGAACCTCCCTATGACCCCTCTCTGCTCCCACCCTGACCCCTCGATCGACACCAGTATGACGCAGCAAAGTCTGCTTCGCAGCCCTGTGTCGAGACATCCACCTCTGGTTTTATGCGATTTCACTGCCCAGGTTCTACCCACGCTGCAAATGTACAGTTGTGGAAAGAAGAAACTACCCTCCAGCTGAAAAACCAGACAATAATGCAACAGAAAACCGACTTGGTTTCAGCCGCGCGCACTAGACCTCATCACACACCTCCTTGCCCACGGAAAGCTTGGTAACCGGAGCCAGACTGGCAGCGTGCCCTGAAAATCAAAACGTTTGGGCTCGTTTCCCTGAGGAACACGGGCAAGGCTGGCGAGAGGTAACCTGTGGCCGCCCCGTCTCTCTTGTGCACAGGCAGCCTCGGTCTGAAGGACCTTCCAACCGCAGCGGGGCTGTAACGTGCGAGGATGGAGCCGCAGAGGCACGGTGCTTCCTCGGGTACGGGTCCACGCAAAGCCGAAGCGTGGGCTTTTAGAGCAAATGCACCTCCCTGGAGGAGGTGACTATTTCCCTTGCAAAACTGATAGACGCAAGGACCACCGTCGCATCTCCTGAATACCAGCGTGTTACATGTCACAGCCTTCTCAAATCTGGCTGCCTTCGAGACCAGACCTTTAAGTGCATTAATAGAACAAAGACTTTCTTTCAGATTGTATTTTTTTAATATCTGTGAATAAACTTGGTTCAAACTGTTTGATTAGGTTTTAAAAGCAGTGAACAGAAGCCTCCTTTGAACGTGCAATAAAATAATATACGGATCAAACTTTTAACAGAAAAAATCTGGGGTTTTTTGGTTCCAAATTTACAAAGTGGCAAGTTAAAGAGGCGCTTGAGCTCACGCCTGGCCTCCTTTTTGTAACCCAGTCCAAGTAATAATGGTTCTGTAGCACCTGCGATTACAGTGCTACAGCTTGCACTGAAATAATATTTTCCACCAAAGGCATGGAGGAGTGCTTACCAGATGCTACTACATTAATCCGAAGCACCTGTCTGCCGGATGAAGAGGGGGAAAAAAGGAAAGCAGAAAGAAACAGGGACAAGCCTCCTGCAGAGGAGCCAAAACCTCACAGCAACACAGCACGACCTGGCGCTCTCCCTCACGGGTCCGCTTCCGCTCTTAGGACACAAGTCATGGTAACGCTTTAAAAAACGTCCAAGAAAGTAAAGAACTGCTTCTCCCTCTACAACAGGCTTCAAACGCAGAAGGTGAAATTGAGGTTAGACGCTAGGAGCGACCCTGCCTTCCAGGGAAGCACAAGAATCGAGGTGACTCGAGTTTCCATCACCTCTCAGGAAGGATAAAAGCAGACGCATCGGTGCACGGGGACAGACCGGTCCTCTCCAGCCCTATTTCTCTGTGTTTGCATCTCGTTACCTGCTGCGCTCGTCTAACTTCTTGCCTACATCAAAAAGCATTTATTAGCTGTATTTTGTTCCTGTGTAATTACACCCCTTGTGTTGTTTGATGCAACGTTTGTTAGTTCTAAAAACAGGCACACAACACGTTTAAGCGGAAAGAAGGAAATAAAGACAAAAGCCAAGGAAGCAAAACAAAAGATTCTCAACGTGCCGAAAGCTTGTTAGCGCTGAGCTGCTCGACATTATTTCGAGGGCAAGGAATAGGCAGTGGGGTTTAATGGTTTATGGGCATGGCCTGTGTAGAGGTGGAATGACCGAGTGGACAGACAGCGTACACGCAGGTTTTTGCCATGCTTTACGAGAAGATAACGTCTGATTTTGCTCGGGGCTGAAAACCCTCTCATCCTATAACCGCCGACGTCACAGGACAGCAGGGCTTGTTAAATAATGTTACCTTCCAACCCTCCTCGAGAAAAACGCAAAGAAAGGCTCTACTCTGTAAAGGCGCAAATGTAAGATGTATGTTATGTGCTGAATGCTCCAAATGAACGGGGTAAGCGGGACTTACCTTTTCTCCCCCTTTCCACAGGTCTGCAAAGTGCAGACCCCTCGCGGATCCCGCTCAGGCCAACGTCCCAGCATGCCCTCAGCTGGTGATGTCCCACCCACCACTGAAGACTGCCTAGAGGGGTACAATGCAAGTCTTGTTTCGTTTTTTTTTTAAACACTGTTGCACCTTTTTGTAAAGTTTTCTGCCAGTCGTGCTTTATCAACAGTGGGCGTTAGGGAAAAAGACAACTCTACAAAAAGGTGCAAAGACTGGGGGGGAGAGGGGGGGATTTGGCTTACCCCTATCGGCAGGTTCCTCAATGGTGGGTGAGGCGAGACCAAGAGAGGGCATGCTGGGGAACCGCACCGAGCCAGGGAAGGCAATCCAGGGTTGCTCTGCACTTTGCAGGCCTGCGGAAAGAGAAAGAGCGACAGGGACGTTACCGAGATGCCGAGAGGCTCGGGACATTCAGCGCACGAAAGGAGAGAAGGCGCCGGAGTACAACCTGCAAGTCCTAAATATAGGAAGCGATGTCGACCTCAAACAGCATCAAGGTTTCGGGACTGGCTGGCTCTCCGAGAGAAACCGCGACACCGAAGCTACTCCAAGACACGGACCCGCACCCCGGGAGTGAGGCACCGGCCGCGAGACCACTCTCAAACCAGAAATATTACATGAACTCAAAATCGCCGGGTTTGACTCTGAGCCTCCTGGAAATCTGCACACTTGGAAGTCAAGGTTATTCAGCGAACTCTTCCGAAACCAGCAGTTTTGAAAGATAAATGATGGCTATGTCATTAGATATCTCTGGATGGATACATTGGATGTATCTTAATAGGTAGATGAAAAAAAAAAAATCAATGATTGCACCTAACGGAGGCAGCTTCCATCCTCCAGCTGCAGCTGACTGGGCAGCACCGTGCCAGGGGGCACCTGCACCCCAAGAAAAAGAGATGGCAAAGGCATGAAGGAAGAATTCAGAGAGGGATTTAAGAGTTTGGGCAAAGCCAGACACAGGGAAAAGAAGAGGAAGTGAAAGAAAAGCAGAGGAAAAGGCAGGAAAACAAGAAATTAAGTGACCAAAGCAACATGTGGAAGCACAGAGAAAGCAAGAACGTACACAGGCGCTGTATATATTCTTTTTTTTTTTTGGTTAGTAAAATCTATTTGCTCTGTTGGCATGTTTTATAAAATAGACTCCTGTGATGACACACACTGACGGCGGGTTGTTGTATGAGAAACGTGCGTTCGCACACGTGCGACTGCCAGGTTCTCACCGTGGAGACATGTTTCCACGCCTTTCGCAAGGGAAACGGGGACGGAGATCAAATCCATTTAAGAGCAATACGTACCAGTTAAAAACATCCACAACGTTTTTCTAATTTGACTAAATTTTGACAGCCAAGAAAACATCACCCTTGCATTCATCCCGACAAAACCAGAACCACCGGAGCATCGGAAGAGGCCCAAAAGTGTGAGGACGGACTTCATTGGTGTTAAGGCCAGTTTTTAAATTAGCAAGTTGGGGTAAACTCACACTTCCAGGTACGTTTCTTCCACCGGAGGTTTGCCTCCCGAAATCAGCGAAGGCTGGCGTGAAGTCTGGTCCTCGAGGCAGTATCCGAGGGTCCAGGGTTCTCAGGGGCAATTTCGGCTGATTGACCTGCATCGCGGAGCAGAACAAACAAACAGGATCTGTTCAGCGGGTGCTGGAGCTACCAAAGTTCATGCAAGCCTACAGACAACCTCTGCTAAACTGCAACAGTCATATTTAATATCCAAATTAATGCTTTCACCAATCTGTGCAAGTTTTATGCATCCACACTTACACTAAAAATAAGCATTTAATTTAAAATACGTCTTCCGCAGGTGACTATTGAGGAAATAGGTGGAGTTCAGAAACATTTCAAGGTTGAGCATGACTTATGGAGGAAAAAATTATGGTGACACGGGCCCATCCTCTGCAAAATGAACGTGATAGTCTTGGTTCAGGATCACAAAACTGCCACATTCCCTCAAACAAATGTCTTTTGTGTTAACAAGACAGATAGCCAGCCGAGCAAAGGAAGCTCAAAAGCAGACGGAGCCGTGAGAAGCAATCACAGAAAACTAGTAGGTGGATGAAATCATTTTGGGAACAAAGCTGCGTTTTACAATTTGTCTGGGTATGAAATTCAGAGTGGAAATGTTTCTGCACATGAGAATCACCTATATCCTGATCTGTGCTTGAGTCTTAAGAGCGAGTCTGTAGTGGTTACATCAAAATCAATGAACTACGTGGTTCTAACCGAGACGAGAATAAGGTCTTGGTGTCAGCACTTCAGAAATAACAAGGATTTCAATAAGCGCAGACATACAGCAGAGAAAATCACATCTGTAATAAGGCTGGATAGAAATCACAAAACTTCTCGAGTCAAGGTTTTAAAGATCTTTTATTAGATCAGCTCATAAATACCGACACAACTGCTTCAAACCAAAAAAAACCCAAAGAGTTTGCCCAAAAGCTTGCCTATGCTTTCTAACCGTAGAATTGATCTAATAAGAGACACTGCCTCTCCGTTCAGTCTTGTTTTGTTTATGTCCTTAGTTCCTCATGGTTACACCATTTTGAATTTTAATAACAACCCGGTATAACTTAATCCAGATAGAGACCATTAAAAATGCTTCAGTTTTTAAATCATCTGTGCACAACACCTGTATTTGAAGAATTTTGTGACGTGACATCAGCTAAATATTTCCCCTTCCTGGCAAAAATCTGCATCGAAACGGTCAAGGAACGAAGCATGCATTAGGGATCTTTATTTATATTAAAAAAAACTTGCACGCACCTGTTTTATCGGCTCTCCTCTCACCTTGTCGAGAACCACATCGCTTATGGGAGGCAGCCCCTCCGGCTTTTGGATACAGGCAGGCATGAACTGGAAATCCAGTAAGAATTCCCGGTCATACTGCTTCTTCCCCTCCGGGTCCAGGGGCTTCCACTGCTCTATAAGGAGAGAAGGTGCCTGAGATTCATAGGTAACAAAAACCTCCGCTCTCTGAGATACGTTTCCGGTAAATCCAAAGGGAAGAGATTGCTGCAGCTGCTTGGGAAATTTTAATTTAACTTTATTTTAATTTTGAAGGGGCAGCAAGGAGAGGAATTCACATCACATTAAAGGAACATAAACAATGGGGAGCATATAGCCAGCTCCAGCAGCAACCACACACGGAACTAATCACTAATTCCAGTTTTAACCCATGTCATCTCATTTTAACTCTGACTTTCACTCTCTTGTGTGATACGACAAAACGGGGACAATTCCCAGTTTCTGGGTGAAAATGCAAAAGTTAAAGTGGCTGTTTTTGCGTAACAGAGCAATAAATGCAGAGCTGAGGAAAGGAGAGCACCGCACAGAACAAAAAGATCCTTTGAAAATGTGAACGCGCCCAGTCTTTAACAACCCATGCTGGAGATAATGGCAGGAACCAAAAGAAAACACACAACCATAAGTCACGCTCTAAGAATTACAACTTTTCACCCATTTTTTCAGAGGGCTTTCTGGGCAGGAGGACTGTGGTGTAGAGGACCTTGCCTGATGCAAAAAAAAAAATGTAAACCTACAGCCATTTCAGTGCAAGGAAAATTAGCATCTGGTAGCCTAGAGACAGGATTTTCTTTGCTGGCCACACAGTTTGTTTGAAGTTAGGGAAGAAAACATGGACTTGCTCAGCAGCCAGGTTGACTAGTCAGGGCCCTAAGAAGGCGGGACGTTTTCATCCGAAGGAAAACATCTGTACGAGATGCTGCCTTTGTAATTCACTGAGGCCAAACGGCGTTGCTTTGCATTTATCCAGCCATTCAGGTTCGCTTTAAGGGTTTCTATTATTTCTTTATTTTAGGCCCTGATCACCAGCTTTAGGTCTCTAGGTTCTCGCCATCCTCATCCTTGCAGAGGCCACAAACAGGAACTTACTTCAAGTGATGGGTTTTAATAACTGGGAATGAAAATACACTAAAGTAATTACGATTTTTAGCTCTTTGCACAGTTCTATTTCTACAGAGCTATGGGATAAAAGGGTGCAGAAAATGGTTTGGCTGGCTAGCTGCGTCCCAGCCAGAATTCCCGGCCAGCTGCCTGTCCACTGTGCCACACCACTCTCCATTTATCATGGAAAAGTACCGACAGCAACAAGAAACAGTTTATATGTACAGTTTCCTTCTCCTGGAAAGATCTTAACAAGCTGTTTTAATGTGAAAAGCAGCTGGGCAGCATCACAGGCAGGCTTTCTGGGTCCCCAACAACGGGAGAGACCGGGATCAAACACACAATTCCTCCCATGGTGGACCGAAAGGCAAAATCCCTGGTTTTAGAAAGAGCAGAGCTGAAATCGAGGATTATTGCACTAAGTGGGCAGGTCTGCTTTGTAGCAGACAACTCGGATGCGTGTTGCTTTCCAAGGGATCGATCCAACCCCTCCTGCTGAGCAAAAGGACGTCCAGATCCAACCGGGATCGTTCTGACTTCATCGAGTGTTTTGGAGAGACAGCTGATGAATTATGGATTAACTTCAAGATGTGCTTACCTAATGAACTGGTAAGCTATCAGAAGTGTGGGGTAAACTATCAAGAGGCCCCTACGTTTTCTCCTAACGATAGGGTACTACCAAATTAATAAAAAAAAAAAAAAGGCAACTCGGGTCTTTGTCAGAACAAAGCAGCGCTGAAATCACAACTGCAGTGTAATCACTTAACAGTGGTGCTCCTTCCCGATACCTTGCCCAGGCTCTCACGGTCCTTCCTTATTTCATTTTATACTCTTTAATTTCTGAGCTCTTAAGAAAATGACTGATTTATTTCAAGGGAGCTTCACCTGAATAAGAAATGGCTTAAAAATTGGGAGCAACTGAAAAGTCGGTCTCAAGGTCTCTCTTGAGGTGAATTAAGAAGTTCAGGTCTACAAATTAAACACCTTAATAAATAACAAAAACACCCCTTAGGCAGACTACATCCAGCGTTAACCAGCAACAAAAGGACCGCATCCTGTGAGCCCACACTTGAATTATTTTATCAAAAGAATTGCATGCTCGCAGTTCAATAGCAGAGCCTGGATTGAAAACCACACACTGTTTCTTTTCTCTTCCTTTCTCTTATAGAAATGTGAAGATCTATGCAACTGTTTAGCCAGGAAATTAAATCTATATAAACACACACACTTGTGTTTAGCACCCAATGAGAACTTTCAAATCTGTTATTTAAGAAGTCCGCTTATATGGAATTTCTTGGATCGTTCTCAGCTGTCGATCACACGGGAACCAATTTGCCGCCATTTCCACTCTGCTGCAGCCAACATTCGCACATGCAATAAATTCAAGGAATCAGGGATTTTCTCTTCATTACCACCAGCAAGAGAAAAACAATTTTCCTCTCGTGCTCCCCAAGAATGTCTCCCTGAGCCTGTTGGTTAGTGGATCCCGGCAGAGCCGGACACGGCGAAATGCTGTACCCGCTTCCAGCCCCACTGGAAACATCCTTCCTTCCGCGGGGCGGGTGAACGGGGCACTAGCAGCGCTTAAAGGAGGGAGGCAGAAAACCAAGCTAGCATGCAAGAGTCTGAAACAGGGTTTACCTGGTTTATACTGGTACACCGGTCCTTCGCTGGAGCTCTCTGTGAAGCCTGAGTTTGCATCAGTTCCTTCTCCCTCCGAAACGCTCTCAGCACCATTTCGCACAGGTTCTGTCTCCTGTTCTCCGTTTTCTTCCACAGGTTTCGCTTTTTTAAGTTCAGAGGGGTCTCTCTCCAGTTGAAACCCATGGCTCATTTTCTCCTGTTCAGATTCAAGTACTTTGTCACCTGAAAGTTCCTCTTCTACTTTAGGCTGAAGCACAGATGGAAACACAGAGGTTACGTTAAAAACACCCTGCCAAAATTGGAAGCACGCAAAACGGCTCTTCATTTATTCGTACAGCATTTTTGTGTGTAGCAGGAATACATATGCATCTTAAACAGCAATATGGAACAACACACAGAACAACCGGATGATTTATCATTTCGTTCCCGGAGATAACCCACCGCTAATTACCAGTGCAACTGGAAAGACAGCGTTGCCCGTGGAATCCCCAGGAGCTACTGGGATCGGATGGAAGGAACCGTTAAGCCCTATAGCACGACAGCCACGAGCAATCCCAGCCTGGAAAGACAATCTCGCTTTTCTCCTCTCCTGCAGCAAACCAGCCACCTTAAAGGGCATGCTGTGCTCGTTTTGGGGGGATCCTTCCCTTAAATGTATGCTGCTAATTGGAGCGGATCCCAGTAAAGAAGGTAACGTGACATACAGCCACAATTTCAGCATCTCGGTTTCAGGAAAAAGCATTAATAGTGTCCCTGGCTGTTAATTTTAGAGCTCTCCAAGGACAGAGCCCTATTCTGCATTCAGACAGAGGAGGCGTTAGGAACGTGCTTCTCCTGGGAGAAACCCCAACATGTCTATGCGTTAAACAAAGGAAAGGCTTAATTGAGGATGCTCCGGAAGAGGCTCTCGATCCTTTCGCCTCCCTACCTGAGGGCACCGTATCCTAAAATGCTTTTTGCAGATTTTTCAAGGGAATACTCTGAAAAATTAGCATCGGTGAAAGTGGTCCAAGAGACAAGACTCCTCCAATAAATGACAAACAAAACGTACAGAGAGTATAAACTTGCTGGCGCAGCCCCAGCGACATCCTTCGCGCTCTGGCTTGAAAACGAGCACAGGGATGCTTTTAATTTCCTGGATTACCCAATCATCCGCTTTTCCGTTGTGCACAGACCAGCTGTCGCAGCGTGGTACCTTGCACGTGAGCATTTTAAGCATCTATTCCCCCACAAACAGTGGGGAGAGCGCTTATACACCGTTCATAACGCGTAAATGAGCCTATCTGCTCTTTCGGTGGAGAAACCGCAAACGCTGGCTTATACAAAGGATTAAGCACCATCCACCAGACTCAAGATTTACTCTGCAAAAACGTGCTTTTAGAGCAGAAAGGTTCATCGATGTTTGTGGTAAGGGAAAGTTGTGGAGGAAATAGCTGATAAATAATAACCAAAGAGCAACTTGGAGTGAAGAAGCAATGCTTTACTGCGTCACATCTGGCCGACATCAGTTTTTATCTATGCACAGGGCAGTCTGAATTTTTACATTTTTAATCTCTTAACCCCTCTGTGATCTATTCTAACCCCAATTTTACGCAGGATATTAAACAAAGAGGTTCATCCTGCAACATCCCTACCAGAATGGCAGCAAGAGAGATTTTCGTTACTCATCTAATTACTGTCGAGGTGGTTTTGCCTGAAAACTTCAACGTTTTCCTTTCCCAGCTTCTCCATCAGGTGGTCATCAGGAAAACTAACCTTTGGCCGTGACATCACAATGACATCACTGTGCAGCAGAAGAACCTGCCACATGTCACCCCAGTGGCCTCGGGGACCCAAACCGGGGCAGTGCTAAGGGATTCAAACCCACTTTTCTCTCATCCTTCACTGGAAGGACAGCAGTTACACGTTCTTGAACGTTGGGGGTCGTTAAATTAAGCAAGAATGAAGAAAGCTTGAAGAGCTTCAACAGAGAACAGACTAAACCCAGTTATCTAAAAGATGCTGGGGAATATCACAGTTTCCCCCCAAAAGGTCTGCCCTGGATCCTTGCGAGACAACTAGGAAGCAACGTCTCTAAAATACAGATTAAAGAGAGCAACATCATCATTAAATTTGGATAAAGCAAGACTGTGGTTCACTCTTACCTCTGTTTCCGCCTCTATCACCTCCTCAGTGGCTTGGGTCCGGTCTTTTGGTTTCTTCCACGTCTTTGGTGCAGTTACAGCTGTTTGGGCTGCAATATAAGCGTACATCTATTACAACACTAAATTATACGGAGCAGATTTGGCCGTGGGTGATGCGCTTCCCTCACGCGCTGGTTTTACATACAGGAAAATGAAGCAGTCGCAGCCTTGTGGAGGATTCAGCTTGATATAACCACTTCTTGTTTCAGTGCGGTAATAACGCCATCGTTAGTGTGACATTAAAACACGGTAATTGTTTTACAAGCTGCTCATTCAAGCTCGAAATGGTACTTGTGACAGCAAGGAGTTTATTACCAACAGTATAAGGATCATGCAGGGCAAAAGAAAACCTTCAGAAACTGATTTTTCTTGAAAGATCAAGCATTGGCTAGGGGTGAAGGTTGTTCCCAACATATTTTTCACAAGGAATGTTGTAAGAATTAACCATCATCTGGACTATAACCATCAACAGGCCAAAAATTCCACTATCTCAGTCAAAAGGACAACTCCTTCAATCTTGCAGCACTACCGGCTCTCCTGAGCTGGCTTTGTATTTCAATTTAAAAGCAGTTTAACAACTCCACCATTCACTAATTTCCCTGGGCAACTGATTCAAAGAAAACACCATAGAATATTTCTAAGACCAGCAGTGATTTACTCTAATCCCTTCCCCCCCCGTCCCGAAGGGTAAAAGAAACCACACAATATATTAAGGAGACAAACCCATTAATCCAATATGCTCGTAATCTGTTGCAAGTGCTACCAGCTTAAATTCCGATACCAGGCACATATGCATACTTAACACAGAGCGCAAACAGAATTGGTTTCGTGACTGAAGTTTACTGCAAACAGGTTTCCAGCTCGAGCCTTTGGTTTCTAGCAGATACTGTGGAAAAACACAGTGTGCACTTGTTTTACCACAATAAAATACAATTTTGAAAGGCTCTTCAACTATGGGTAAATGAAAAAGAGTGTTAATAATGGCCTACTTTGTTCTTGTGGGCAAAGAGGAAACTGGATTTGCTACGTTCCCACTGCCCCAAAAGATAGGTACGAGCCTCAGCGGCTTCTTCACAGCGTTTCCCTGTTTGGAGGGCGACTATGGACTTGCAGAAACACTGTGGGCTGCGGAAATCACTACAGTCAGCACGCTGGCCCCAATCCAAAGCGCAACAGGAGCTAGCGTCGCTGATAAAAGATTTTTATCTTCATGCTAAACACTACAAAAGCAAAGGTTAATAAAAAAAAAAAAAAAAGAAATCTAATTCAAATATTCAAACATCATCTGGTTGTCCACAGAACTGATGGTTCATGGAGGAGCTGGAAAAATCATCCAGGTCTCCCAAACTCCGAGCCCCGCACGCCCCATCCATCGCAGCACCCTACGGAGAAACTTTAAGCTTTAAGAGCAGGGCAGAGCCCCAGCAGTAACCCTGAATTTCCTGGGGCTCAAAGGAGAGTAGAGGCACGGATTGCAAAATGGCTTTGCCTTACACAACTGGGGATTAGCTTTTGTTACTGCTAACAGATGTTCACTGTGCCCTCGCAAGAACAGCTGAGTTATTCTCACTGTCTGGGGTGAAAGCAGGGTTGGGTAAGCACCAGGTGTCTACGCAGGTGGTAATTTCTGTGATTTAGCAAAGCGTGGACCTAAGCGAGGCTCCACAGTTCCCTCCACCACAAAATCTGCTAAAATGTAGTGAAAATTTAGTGCTTTTCAAAAGTCAACCCGCTGTTTTAAGGCTGGACATCAAGCCCCACTGCCACGACACGATGCCTTCTCGTTTGGTGATGCCACTTCCACACTTTTGGGCAATTTCTTCAAGGAGGGGGTCACATCTGCACAGTAATGACCTAAATACTGCCACAGCCAAGTAATTTAATTGATCAACCCCAAGGTTTTTAATTTGACAGAATTTCACTCCACTCAAGCTCCAACTACGCTATGGAAAACATCCACAGTGTAAAATAACGTTTCATTTTTAAACGCACAGAAATAAACTCGGGGTCGTGGATTGGGGTTGGCAAAGGTTTGAGGAGTTTCCTTCCTCAACTGTCAGGACGTTAACATTATGGCTTCTCCGTAATACATTTTTTTCCACCTTTTTTTGGCAGAAGAAAGCCATAGAAAGGATGCGATCCTGCTGAGCCTCCTGAACGAGTCTCGCAGCTTTTGCAGATTGTGCAGATCCTTCTCCTGCTTTGGGGCTTCCCTGCACGAGGATGCTTGGCCGGACGCTTGCCTTTACTCCCAATACACGGCAGCAGCCTTTGCTTAGCCCTGTAGTTTTGCAGCCCGTAACTCTGTACTAACACCTGACCGTAGTTCAGAGCTGACTGGGGTACGCCGGCAAGATCTCCAGAGACATTGCTCAATTTTTTCCCCTCTTAAAATAGCAGACATCAGATTTTTTTTTCCTGTTGAGTTCTCATTTCTGCTACAGGAACTGACTCAATAGGAGAATTTATGTTAATGTATGCTGAGAAAATTAAAGCGACTTTAGGTGCCAACCCTCCCAAACCCAAAACCCGACCAGGACAATGGCGCTATCTGAAAATCGAGTTTCGGCTGCAAGGCACACCATGAGCCGTACGGAAACCAAAACGTAACACGTGTAGTTTGGCTCTTAGCAAGGGAGGTCTCCGGACACTTCTGGTCTTTCTCTCAATTTTCCTGCACATGAAGCATTTTGTGTGCACACCATTAAGCAAATTGGTTCTCAAATAGAGGTTCAGCTTTGCCTGCATTCACACATTTCCAGTTTGTTTTCAGCCCACTTTGATGTGTTAGGTGGCAATTTCTTTCCGTTGGAGAAGGGACACCAGCAGACCCAGCGTCCTGCTGAGCTCATTGTTTACTGCTGCTTGCAAAATTACGAGAGAGAACAGGAGTGAAAATGCTGATCTGCATTAGAGGTCACATCTCATTTTTACATCCTGGCTAAGTATTGCCTACTTTTTTACTTCTTTTTTTAAGATATTCACCTTTTCCTTTATAATTTGAATTATAACACAAGCACAATTCCATCGCAAAGCTCAAGCGAATTAAATCCTCTAGCTGCCGTAGGACTGGAAAGAGTAACAAAATCCTTCTTTCCAGACTACCCTGGACATCATTACTGGCGATAACATCACCGCTGGAGAAGTCTGCTCAGCAGACCCACTTCTCCAGCTACATCATGTTCTTCAGCGGAACATCCTTCTGCAGGAGATACCAAGCCCAGCAAGTCCACACCCCATCAAGCGAGACAGAGAAGGCAGTCTCCTCTCTGATGTGGGTGCCAACTGCTAAGCATAAATTAATACCAGCTCTTATATTTTTATTTTTTAGCCAATGTGCCATTAAAAAACAAAGCAAAGACTCACCATCGCCTTACAGCTCATGGGAAAGAAAATATATTCCAGTGGGCTGTGGCAGCAAATCAAGAAAAAGCCGATACCTGATTTATGTTTCCGGCTTTGGGTGCTGGAGATAATTCTCCAAGATATTTCCAATTACTGCCCCAAGTTGCTTGTCATAGCCTCCACAGCTAAGAAACCCAGGGACTCGCAGTCAGTTGGGCTACTTTATATTGAAATACGTCTCATAAATTAGCTCTGCAAGAAACAGCCCTTTGAATTCAATGCGTATTAAGCTCTTGTGGCTTCCTATGTTCCTCGGAGTTCTGCCCGGGACAGACATCAATCTCTTATTTTCCTCTTTGCTTCTCGTAATAGCCATGATAGAAAGATTACATCAAAGGCGGGCATTCAGAGCATGTCCTAAAGGCTTCAAGTCTCTGGTAGCGCCGCCTTCTTTAGAAATTCCATTCCACCAACAAAATTTTTCCTGTTTTGTTCCCCGAGAAGCGCTGGTCCCTCACCGCAGCCAGCAAAGCTACTAGAGAAAAACCAGAATTTAATAACAAAAGCAACTGCGTGTCATTGATGACTTTTAACTGGAGCAATGCTTTCAGTAAGGATCGCAGACTGAGAGCCGAGTTCCTCTCTTGATAATATCTGTATTTTTTTCCCTTGTAATGAAGATGAGTAGGAATTAATTATTTTAAAAGCTGCATGCTCTTGCCCTTTGGAGGTAACAGCTCTGCCCATCCTGAAAACCTCAAGATAATCATTCCTGAGCAGGCAGGAACGAGATCTGCTGCCTGCACACTTGCAACAGGGTGAACGTGTCTCCTCTCACCCCACGTTTTGGCAAATGCTCAGAACCGAAACACAGTCGGCAGCAAGAAACCATACATCCAGGTACAACACCCTGCTTGCAGGAGAAAAAACTGCAGATCTCAGTGGTTTAACGCTCTGAAACCCACCAAATCCTCCCCGTTGTGTAGGGGATTATAAGCAAGACCAACGATACCGATGAGCAGGCTCCGGATGAACTGGCTACTGTCAGACATTGAGAGTGAACCACTAAAATTGCTATCTTCGTTATGGAAGCTAAGACAACTTAAGAGTAGACAGAATATAGTGTAAAATAAAAAGGAAACCCAAGCATACTCCAATTTCTGCAAAATAAGAAGAATACAACAAAGGTGCTCCGGTAGACATCCTGTGACCTTGGAAATCTGGTGGAGACCTAATACCAGTGGAAGAGAAAGAGCAGAGGTTCCCCTGGATCCCAAAAAGGTCAGCTCTGCTCAGCTCTGGTCTCTTCCTGCGAACACTAAAAAATTCATTTTCTTGAGCTGTAAAAAAGAACTGCTGGAGAATAAAGATGTTTAAGGGAACGCCTCTGCGGTCTGAACATATTTGTTTCTCTCTCTATACAGAGCTTGACGGAGCAAAAAATAAAGGTATCGTTTCTCTGACTGTTAGATAGAAGGTGTAGTCTGTAAAGCGCTTGAGGAACAAGCGAGTAATTTCATTCATCCCTGAAAAGCTGTCGCCTCCATCGCAAAATATGGGGCACAGCTGCAAGTCTCAGCAGTACTGCCCCGCCACATCAGGGAGGAGGTGGATTAACGTCTCATTCAGAAACCCCCATATTTGTAGGCAGGCCAGATTATAATTACAAAAAGGACACTCAGGAGTAAGTGCTGCAGCAAGTAGATTATTCTTACAGGTCTTGGGTCTGAGTAGTCTCCAGCCAAATCAGATCAGCTTCCATTAAAGGGAATAAAGCGGAGTGATTTGTGACTGACCAAACTGCTCTGCAACAAGTACACACTTCTGCTGAAAACCCCAAAGAAATACTATTAAAAGTCACAGAGCTCACGCTTACCGCCACGTGTCTGAGAAGTTTCCCTTATCCCAATTTCTACTGTATCTCCAGAGATCATAAAAAAAGACTCTTGGCCTTTAGTCCAAGAAAAAAAAAATATAATAATACAGCCCTTTCTCCTTGCTCCTGAAGTTCAGCATCTGTATTTTCCAGCGTATGGCAGAGACATGCAATTCCTCGTTCAGCCTAGACGGACGCCTGAATTAGCAGTCACCTTCAGATTACGCTACTTAAATCTCTCTTCCTCTCTGCAAGGAAGAATTGAAAAATTATTGCTCAAAAAAAGGTTGGCAGAAAAACGTAATACATCATTAAAGAAGGGGTAAAGCACAAAAAACTGACTTGGACAGTATTTTGCTTTCCTTGAAGTGCTGAGCTTTTAATAGTAATCAGTTTCAAGTGATCTTTTACATGACTTGAGAAATATTTGTTTCTCTGTTGCCAAAGTCAAGGTATTGGCTAACGTGTGTTGTCTAGCCTAATGACATTAGAGCATTAAAACTAATCCTGTGCATAATTAAAAGCCCAAAATGCTGTAAGTGATTTTTTTTTTTTAATTTAAACTACAGGACATTACAAAGCAAGCAATAATATTGCAAGCTGGAACCTGGCTGCGTAAAACCTTATTTACAGAAAGAGTCCCATTTCTCTACTTTGTAAGGGAATTAATTTGTGTTATGAAGATTGAAAGAACAAGTGCCAGAGCAGCGAAATGACCCTAGTAAAATAAAAATAGCAAAAGATTAACAGAAACCCCCACCCTGTGGTTGGTATAGTGAAGGGATCGTTCTGATCTTCTCTAGATATTGGATTTTATTTAAGATCCAGCATATTGACCCAGCGCAGCATTACACAAATATGGAACGAGGCCAATCTCAGTTTAATTTAATCCATAGCAGTGTGTAGCCCTAGATGCTACTGATGACATTACACATCTATCACTTGCTTATGAAAGAATAAACTAAAAACACCCCCTACTTTAAATGTTACTTTTTTTTTAAAAAAAAAAAGCAAAACCCAAATCACAACCTACTGCTTCTCCTTTGTTCCTTGTCCAAACTTCACCGAATTCAAAGGATGTATTTAAATAAACAACCTCAGCTTCACAGCTCTGAAAGGACTGCAAAACAGGGTATAAAAGATGCAACACATTTAAATGCTTTAACACTGTTAGGCGTGCATAATGACCACCATTATACTTCCCCCAGCAGCTAAACACAAGTAAGTGATTGATTTAGCTCCTTTTCCACAGTTTCATTTCCAGGAAGTCTTGGGAGGGGGGGGAAGCAGTTTTCTATAGAAAATACAGCAAATAAAAAGACAGTGGTCTATATTAATCCATTAAAAACTAAACCAGCGATGTGATAGGACACTGAAACCAAAGGCAGATAACAACACTCAGAGAAACAGCCTGGATTTTAAAAGGCAGCTACAGAAATTTCCATTTTTAGTAGTTTGTAACAAGTCCTTACGCCTCCCGAACTAAAGCACCTTGTTTTCTGAAAATTTCAAGAACAGTGAAATGAGAACAGCCAAGCCGAGCGAGGAGATGGGGAAATTTCGCTTACGTGTTACTTTTGCAGAGGAAAACCAGATGCATCGTTAATTAAGGCTGGGCAGATTGAGGTGTGTGCCACTCGGTGCTTTGGTCGTTTGGAAAAGCTTTAATGGTCCATTTCATTTACCCACATCTGGTAACACCATGACACATTTTTTATAGTTGGAAAAAAAACCCCCACCCCACCGGTTTCCAGAAACTGCTGGCTCAGAAGGTTCACCCACAGGGCTTCGAGGTCTGAATGTTAACCTGGTTTAGGCACAGGCTGATAAATCCAGAGCAACAGGTCCTCAAACCGACCAGCCATCTCAGAGAGAGTAAGAGCAGCATCCTCTGAATTCCCCCCGTTAACAGCACTTGGGAGTGCTGCCCTGTATCACCATGAAAGCAAAATGCTGGCAGCTGACGTGAACCCAACCAACCCTGGGATGCACATCCGAGTCGGCTACCTCTTTTATGAGCAATTATGAGGGGTTGTTTTTTGTCCCAGCAAACAAAGATTAGCATTTCGCAATCACAACGGTCATGCAGCACAATCAGATTTTTTTTGTTTTGGCAGATAGAAACGGAAACATCTGGTGGAAGAACCACCCCAAAGACCCCTTTCCTTCATCTTCTAGTTTACCGCACGCAACCACAGTGCCAAATGCTTACCTGGGACAGGACTCTTGCTCGAGTTTAAACTCTGAGCCTCCGTGCTCTCCTCCAGTTGCCCATCTGCTTCTGTCTCTTCCTTCTTTTCAGTATCTTTTACCTCTTCGTTAAGAGTAGTTCTTGTGCTCTCCTCTCCTTCTAAATCTCCCTGAACAACAGGGAGGGCACTAGGAGATGGAAGAGGAGGTGGAGAAGGAGTTGTAGTGGTAACAGCAGCAGCAGCAACAGAAATANAGCAGCGTGAAGAGCACTGGAAGATGGCACGCTTTCCACTTCTGCTGGAGGTGCTTCTGGTGTCTCCAACTCAACAGTCAATGGCGCAACTTCCGTCTGGGCTACATCTACTACGCTCTCTGCAGCAGTTACTTTTTCACTAACTCCGTTCATTTCATTAATTAGATTAGTACTAGCAGTCACTGGAATATCACTAGATGCTACACTACTAGGCTCCTTGCACACCTCGGCATCAGCCTCTTCCACTGGCGAAGGGTCTGATGTGTCCGTGCAGGGTGCGGCATTAGATATAGGCATTGCCTCCTCTTTTGGGGAAGCGAGTTCACATTTCTCCTCTGAGTCAGCTGTGAATGTGGATTTACTAGAAACGGTGACAACAGCAGCAGCAGCAGCAGCAGAAACAACTGCGACGGGAGCGGCCGGGGTCGGTGATGGAGCAAGGGGAAGTTCTGGTGGAGTTTCCACTGAGGTGGCCTCGGTCGTCTGGCCAGCTTGATCTTTCTTCTCCCCAGTAGGTTCTGGTCTGAGGACTGGAGAAGGAGGTTTTAATACTGTATCCGGTTTTGGCTTCTCTTCTGGGAAAGGAAAAAAAAAAAAGGCAACATTACAAACAGAAAGTCAACTCCACTTTCCTTCGCTGTATCTATCTAAGGCTCCTTCCCTTGGTCCTCCTTGCCTGTAGTCTCCCTGCTATTCAAGAAGCTCCGAGGAAGACACCAGAGGCACCTGAAGCTATCCTTGGCATCAAAAGGAAAAGTCCAGACAACCTGCAGCTGGCAAATCTGAAAGTGTAACTGCTGCTTCTGGTTTTCTGAATGTAGGCTTTGCAGTAAATGGCAGTCCTTTACAGCAAAGGCACGTAAGTATGTTATAAAATGTGGATTTTTTGCAGAAACTGCCATTGAAAATAGAATTTTTCTTGACAGAAATTACAGAAGACAAAAATATGCTTTAGCTGGATTCTGCCTCAAAGGAGCCCAGGGTTTTAACAGGCACCGGCAACCGGCAGCCAGTCTCTGCCGCTGTTCCCCCTCTTTGTAAAACGTGATGACGGGCCATTCTTTTACGTGTGCCATGTGTCATGCCATTACTAATACGTGAGATGCACCTGGTTTATTTTTTCACTTGTTATTTCTCAACTCCATCACCCTTCAGCACATCAGACTAAAGGAGACAACCCCCCCTTTTTTGTTCTAAATTTCAGCAAAGATACCTTTTCCCAAAGAAAGGAAACCCAAAAGGCATTTAAGCGCAGCTGCCACCAAAGAACAGCATCGTTACCTCTTGATGTTTGCGGGCTAAGGGTATCGAGCAGGGTGGGAAAAGCACGGCAAAATATGCACATGTATCAAGCCAAACTCCAAACTACTGTGCGCAGAGAAGTCCCCGTACTTATCCTGTGATTAGTAACAGACTTTGCAATACCATCCTTGCCATGACCATCACGCAGCTCCCAAAGGTCTGCTGCAACTCCGTTTAATGCACTTATTCCCACTTCTTTGGAACAAAATATGAGCCAAGATCCTAAAAGACCCTCTCCCACCTCCGATTTGATGACAAGATGTAGACTGTAAGATCTTGCTTAGGAAAGCGCCTCTGTGCTACAGCTCTGCAAGACGGATGAGACAGATATCACCTCAAGTCAATCACACAGATGGGAGGGACTCAACGGTCCGGTTCCTAATCACCGTTACGAGGAGGTCAGCTTTATCTGTCCTCAGGGAGCTCTGCTCGGCTCCTTTGAGGCTTTCTGAGCACTGAAGCAACAGGGAACTCCGTGGGGACACTGCCACGACAGCAAAAAGGAATTCTGGAAAAGCCACAGGCACAAACCCTGCTGTTCAGATTAGGAACTCGAAGGCTACAACCAGCCCCAGATCATCAAAATTCAGGTAGAACTGAAGAGGTATGGCTTTGCTTGGTCTTTCCCGGCTCTGCTGGCTTTCCATTTGGGGCTTATTCAACAGATAGGCTGAAGGGAAAGGGTTTTTGAAGGAGAACCCATGCGAAATGGCTTGGAGCATCAAGTCCCATCTTTAGGAATAGCTGGAGCAATGAAGAACTTTGCTTCCAGATGTCGACAGCCCCAGCAGCGTTACACTGAGGACCACGGCCAAAGCAGTAGTTTATCAGCTTAATGAGGCATGTAGGGAGACGGCTTTGGATGAGGATGACAAGTGAGGAGAAAAGATGGGAGAAAGTATCCCAACAGCTGATTTTGATTCTGAAGGCTCCGTGGAAGGAAAAGGACCTGGAAACTGGTTTAGAAAAGAAAATGCGTCACCTCCGAGTTCTGGAACATCCTTTGCAGACAACTCATGGAGCATTCTTGACATTTACAGCTCGCTATAAACAACTGCCTGGATATTCTCTCCCTTGAGTCAAATGAGATTGCTCAAAAAAAAAAAAAAAAAAAAAAAAGCATTTGAAGTGTCTAGAAAAACATTCCAAGAGATAAAAACAGAGCAAAAATATACAACTGCATTTTAGAACCAGTGGTTTAAACACACTTTCTTCTAACTACACCTTATTTGGGGAATATGTTAGCCACTGATACAGGCTGTGTGTGCAAAATTCAAGGAGAAAAGTAATTTGAGGAGGGGGGGATTTCAGAAGAACGATGAGCAGATTTGGCTAATGATAATCTCAACTTGACCGACCATCACAGAGAACAAACCTCTAAGTCCTGGCAAAGGAACATTCATCCCTGCCAACTATTACAGAAACGGTCACGTGAAACAACATACAGTTGGGAAGGGAAAACAAAAAATTAATGCAATTCATCGCAACTGAATCGGATCCCTTTTCCTAAATATGCCAAGATCATTCCCCACATGATATTCAGAATGTATTTACTGGAAGCGCTAGGCTGTTCAGGACGGAAGCTTGCTCCATCAACAGATACGCTTTAAAATCTCCAGATAAATACAAATCTTGCAAAATTACTCTTCATTAGAATTACTTTTAAAAGCTCGGCAGGACAGATGCTTGCTATCTCCTCCATGCAAAGACATTAAAGCCAGAGAGGGAGCTGGCTTGCTGTGTGGTCGCGGTGGCAAAGACTGCCCAGAGCGGTGGATGGGGAAGATTTTACTGGATATGGGAATTCGTTTCTCCTTCGCGGTGTTTATCTGAAAATAATCGCTGGGCTTGCTGCCATTTTTCCATCTTTTGTCCCGATGCAAACATTCACGAGGCGGTACCGATGCTGGCTTCACAGGCAGTTTTTGGAGCACACGTTACTGAGTCATAGTGTCAGCAGAGGGGCTGAAAGTTTTCCAGACTTCAGGACCTGACATTAATCTATCTTCCAGAAACCGCGTTATACATTCTCCACATCTGATACATTGCAGGATTTGGAAAGAAGTTAAAAAAAAAATAACAATAATACTCTAACCATCCCACTGAACCTGTGCAAGTGGAGTAAACGTGGACAGCTCTGATTTCATGCACAATTATACCCCATTACAACTTTTGCACCAGCCTGGCCTGCAGCCAGGTTCCTGCATGCTCTGCCATCAGCTTGACCTAAATTCTCCAGCAACATCCTCGCCTTCTGCAGCCCTGCTGATACATATGCACCAGGGGCACCTATAGGAATGACGACTAGCTGCTTGCCCCCAAATAATGCTACTTTTCAAGGTATTATAGTAGCAATTCCTCTGTTCCTCCAAATCACATATGAATTTTGAAGCCTGAAAAGCCAGAAGCTGCTTTAAAAGCAGCAAATGCCAAATGTTTGCCTTTTAAAGAAAAAACAAGGATATTAAATGCAACGCAATCCCAAGTTCAGCCTCGCTAACGACTTCAACATAAAAATAACAGGGACTGCAGATACTCGCAGGGAGAAATAACAGAGCCCAGGTCTGCCGGCACAGCACACGTGCTCCGTTCCCGATCCCCAACCCAGCGAACGGGCCAAATGCTGCACGCAGTTATAAATAATTACAAAACGATCGCTGAATATCACAAAATTAGAATGATAGCTTTATACCAAATTTCAGCTGATGCAAACGAGCGCACAAGGTGAATCCGATCTGCAGGATGAACACGGTGGAGGGGTCTTAAGGGAAGCAATAATACTGGTTTTAATAAACGCTTGCTTAAGAAAGCCATGCAACCCTATCTATGACTATTTCTAACTTTGGAACAAAAAAACCAACATCAGGCACAAAGTGAAAAATGATTTTGATACCTTGGCATGTATTTCTGGAAAGATGTGCCCCCCAAGTCACTTGGGTGGGGGCTTAAATAAATAATTTTAACGGTGTCTAAACTTCCTTCACCTTTAACTCGCCCTGTCCTATGACTGACACCACTGCTGCTCTCCCCCACCCCGAGGCCACAGTCGAATGCTAATGGTGTTATTTCAGGGCTCGCTCTCTCTCTGCAGTGCTTACATAAATGTGCTCTTTAGCAATTTTTGGACTGGAACAAATGTTTGAATCTTTCTGGGATGGAACAGAGGTAAACACAGGAAAGCTCATCAGTGTTAAATCCCAGTTCAAGCCCTGACTTATATTTAAACCAGCACAGTCAGACCTGTGTAACTAACTAAATAAAGACCACTTACTTCCAGTTTACTTACAGTTGCCTACAAAGGGATGAAGTTAAAGAGAGAGGGAAGAGGGAGAAGACCCGCTTGTCCTGGAAATACAAGTTTTCATACATAAGGTTGAAATCCTCTGATGTAAAGTGCTAGATTTTATGGTTCAGCATCAAGTTGCTCAAAAGGTGCATTTTGGTGCCTGCGTCGCAGTCATCAGTCATTCGAGTCCCAATGCCACAATGCACCTCGGCGTGCTCAGAGCACATCCCTGGCGGTGAGTGGGACGAGGACATCGGCAGAGGGGTGACACAGACACGGAGCTGGAGGAGCAGCTGTGCCGGAGCTGAGCAGCAAAGCGCAGCTGCGAGCTGCGTTCGGCCAGCGCAGTCACAGTCGATTTGATGTATGTTAAACCTCCCCACAACTTTTCCAGCTGACAGAGAGGTCTGTGTTTTGCACAAAGATCTAGACAAAGCCATAGTCCCGCTTCAAGCGGGAGATGGGACCAGACGATCTCCAAAAGGTCCCTTTTCAACCATTTCTAGACACTGCAGCAGCCTAAAGACGTATCTGTGGAACAGTTTTCACTGAGGGGAAAACCCCAATGTCTACGCTATGGCTGTAAAAGAGCAACATTTTCAGTAAATTTTAGAATCTGATGCAAATTAGCCTCAGGGATACTACCCTTTACTTTCAAACAGCAACCATGCTGCTATTTGGATCTGTGACATCTGAAGCATCAGAGGCAGCTTCTTTTCCTCTTTCCTAGAGCTGTGCTTCTCTGGGGCTTAGTTTTCCTCTAGCAAATACTCTGGGAAAAAAAAAAAAAAAAATCTCGGCACGCTCAGGAGCGAAAGATGGGACTTCTCAACTTCCATGTGCTCCTGGCTCTAGGCAGAAACCTCAAACACTGCAATGCGGTGAATAACCGGGAAGCAAACAGAGGTGTCAACTCTGTATTACAACACCAAGTCCGTTAACACGATGGCAGTATACACATTATTAACTGCAGGTTTTTAATGGCTTTTAGGTGGCTATAAAATTTCAGTGTGGGAAGAGACTTGGCACACTCCATCCTCCCTCCTGGGACACTTCTTCTTTGAACAGGTTAAAAAACCTCCCTTCAAATGTATATTCTTAGGGATGAGAAGGAAATGTAATCATTTTAAGAAACTTTTTCCATCCCTGCCATTTTTACTAACGTCAGTGAAATTCGTTATGAGCTACTTTGCATGCTAACATTTTTTTTTTTTCTAATTAAAAATCGCCCGTGTCCTGTAGGACAGGACACACAAGCAGCTCTGAAGGAGCCATATGATGCTCTGGTTATGTGCCATCGCTATGGCTATTTGTCCAAATGATATAAAGCCTCTCTGGCTAAGAGCGTTTTACTGACAACACAGTTGTTTCTGAAGAACGGCACGTGGGCGAGAAGAGGTTCACGCTTCTAGGTGCTCTGAAACAACGTTTAGGACATACAAGCTTGAATACAATTATTTTTAACCAGTTTCACGTTGGCAAATTTCAATTAATTCCCTTAGCAACGCATTGTTAAAATGTTCCACTGGAGGAAAAGAAGTCCCTCCCCTCCTATTTCTGCTGACTCCTTGTCTCCATGCCAAAAATATTCAAACTAAAACAAGAAAGGAGAAAAAAAAAAAAGACTAAAAATAATCAGGGAGGAAATATCCATCAACAAACCTTGCTTCGGGTTGCTAGTCGCAGTGACAGGGGTGCTGGCAGCAAGATGGGTGTTCTCCACAGTCCCATAAACCACAGGGCTGTGCTCGGGGACCTGGCTGGACAGCTGCTGGGATTTGAAGTACAAAAAAGGGTGATAATGAGCGTGCGAACATAAAAACTAGCAACATGGAGCACAAGCAAGCAAACGGGAAGACGAGAACAGGGTGGGATAGAAAAGAAAAACAAAAAAGCAGGGAAAATAAAGAGAAAAGATACACAGACCGATTGAATCAATTCAAAAAGTACATGGGAAGGGAGGGAGGAAAAGGCAGCAGGAAAAGGGGAAAGAGAGACGATCACTGTTAACAGCAGCAAGAAAGAGACAGAACAGCACAGTTATTAACACACTTCGTTCTCCGAATGCTTCTTCCAAGAGCAGCAGAAACGCTCCTCTGCGTAGTCTGCAAAAAGCCGGATATACACCAAGACTCCTGTAATTTCAGTTTGCTCTCTGGACTCAACTCCTTTCTCAACTGATCAGTTATTTCAAACACCTTAGATATTTTAATTTCTTTTTTTCTATCTATTTCTAGATAGATAACGTGCGTATGCAGGTATGAATAGTGTATGTATGTATCTCCATGCACACACATAGTAACTTGTTATCGTAGCAGGAAAATAATCTATATTGGTTATACCTGGGTGGTTGTACGAAAAAAACATCCAATGCCTTCTACAAACAGACTTACGGATGGTACCTGCTGGGTAATATGAGAATAAGACCAATTGTGCGTCAATCTAAAGGAGAGCGGGAGGAGCTGGTTCCCCATCAACGCGGAGTGAGCCTGAGATTTTCTACATATAAAAACAAAACTGCAAGACCAGCAAAGTCACAAGACTGAAAAAGCCATGGCCTGCTGCAGAGACCACATATTTTAACTATGTTCCCACCATTAATGGCACTAACGATGACTTCACTTGTGTTCACGAGGGTTCAATAAAGACAAAACTACTCCCCCACCCCATATCTCACCTTGGAATCTAATGAAGACCTTGTGTAAGACCGTAAGTAACTATATCAAACTCAAATTTACAGGTAAAGCACTTGTGTACATGAGAGTGAACATCAACGGGGCAAGTCAACTATTCACATTTGCAAAATCCCCTTAAACACGCATCAGGGACCATGCAAAGAAGAAAGCGGGGCTAAATTTAAATTTAATACTCTAAAGTGGAAAGCCACACAGCTTTTTGCAGGTGGCTGTTCTGATCTAGCCATGCTGACTTCTCAGATGATCTACAGGAAAAGGGATTTTTAAACAATCAAAATAAAGCAGAGTGCCCAAGACACGGGTGTCTAATTCCTTCTTTCAGCTAGGCTATCAGAAATCCATGCAAAACTTACTTCCCTAAAAAAAGAAACTCTCTGGCAATCTGCTCCTCTTCCTGGGACTCTCTTTTTCTCCCATTTCCAGCTTTTTCAGCTATCGCACATCTGAACGGTGCAGAATAAAGAGGGAATTATCTTCAATACACTATCTTTCACCATTTCAGGCAACAGAAAGGTAAAAGAGGACTGTGAAAAAGCACATCCGGAGAAATAAAAATAAAAACCTAAGTAAGCAGGGTGAAGGGTTGAAATTTTATTTGGGATTGCTCCTCTTCCAGGAATGAGCCTGATGAGATTGGCTGGACTATGGATGAAGAACTGCATCCCTACCTCCAGCCAAATCTGAAGGAAGCCAAGCAAAACACAGTTTTATGAACGAGCAGGCTTCAAGAAGGCTTCCCCCTCACCCTCAGCGGATCATTAGTCTCATTTTATGCAAAATTTATGGACGAAAGCAGGGGGGGAAAAGGAGAATGTGATAAGAATCGCATGAACCAAACGAGACTAGCGGACAAGAAACCTGTAAGCCTAGAAACTCCTTGGGTCAGTAAACGTGTTTTCTTAAGAGATTTGGAAAACGCTCATTTATTTTGTGGGAAGAATATTGCAAAGTAATATAAATGGTACTTAAGTACTGACCTTTACAGGCTCCCAGCTTCAAAATGGAGCATTTAGGGATTTTCTAGGAAAAAACCTCACTCAAAATTGCTCTCATGATTTATGATGCTAAAAGAGTTGCTCTGCATTATTCTATCCTACCATGGCCCGTAGACTGAGCAAACACAAAATGTGACAGAGTCATCGATACCTGGAAGAGGTCTGCCAGGAAAACCAGAGCATTCCTTACTCCTTAAAAAGTGAATCTTCTATGTAAGTCAGTGCCGAGCAAACACTGTAGCCACATTCAATATGTGGTTCTGGGTTTTATTTATCTTCCCAGCAAAAAATGGAGTGTGAAAAATAGCGTCCTGCTAGAAACGTATAAATACTATCTCCACTTACTGCCAGTTTCTTCTTACGCAGGAACTTTAAAGCATTTTAGCAATTAAGCAACCACTGCGGAGGTGCTGGGAAGACTCCACCTAAAGCACTTTTTGGTCAGCGATGCTGACTGCAAAGCAGGAGATAGGAAAAGCATGGAAATGGCTAAAACCACGCAGCTCGAGTCTTAGCAGCAACGCTCATCTTTTGGACAAGGCCAGTATTTTTTGGAAGTTAAGCACTTAATCCACTGAGAGAAGAGGGTGCTTTGGGCTTGTGTTATCAAAGTTTTCTGTTTTCTTTGGGTCAGTTAAAAAAATCCAAATACACAGGGGGAAAAAAAAAAAGAAAATTTTGAAACAGGCAACACAACGGGCCTTATTATTATTATAAAATTATAAAATATGTAAAATTTGTGACAGGGACTGGTCTGCAGCAGTGGTTTCTACACACTTCTGGAGCAACTTTCTCCCTCTGTGGTTGTGTTGTCTAAATAATGAGATTAGAGAATCGGATACTGGCAGTCAATACAAAAGAAGTGCTTCCACAATTTAGCGTACTTTTAAAATATCATTGGATTGGGAGTCACTTTGATTAGACGATGCTTCGTCAAGGCCAGAGGTTGCACGTCCGCATTTTGAGTGTTCAACCGGATGAAATCTCATCAACCCCCACCCACGAGCAGGGCTTGATTCAAAGGGCCGGTGGAACAAGACAACAGCAACGATGCTCCCCTTGCACGTATTCCAGGAGCTGCCCTGAACCATGAGCGTTTCAAGAGGCAGGTATTTTCCTGTGAAGCTCACACTGACTGTTCACAGCTTTTATCAGCTGGGGAAAGGGAATACAAAAAAGCCCCAGCATGTTTCAAGCAAAGTTATGGCTGAATATTTAAAGTTTACTGGTTTTAGGCTGTTCAAAATTATAACATCCACCACTACTGGAATTCAGCCACTGCGCATAGTTATTAAGACATCATCTAATTTCATCCAAGATACTACACTTGCTCCAAAGGAATGAATTCGAGATGCTCTTGGGACGATAACTTGGAATTTCCTAGCTTAAGTAGGCTTAAATTTTCAGCTATGTTACACTAATGAACTTTTTCTGGTGAGCTCTATTTCAGAGCTCTTCTGTGATTAACGAAAGTGGTTCCAAGTACCTAATCAAAACGAAGCCTGGATATTAAACAATGAAGTATTTGCATACCTTACTTAGAGCAGATGATTGGACATCACTGCTGTGCTCCGCATATAAATTACCGCTGATAAAAATTCATGCTTATTAACCTCCTCTTGAAAAACATTTATTTCGTCCTGTTTGACTTAATTGTAGTATCTTAAAATAGATTTCAGAATGCAAAAATGAGCCGGTAAGTGCCTGGATTAGCTGCACCATGTATAAACACAATCTGAAACCCTGGCTGTTTTCAAGTCTTCCCCACTTCTAATGGGGAAAGTCATTTAGCATGAAGTAATGGGAAGATCTCACCAACGTTCCAGTGTTTTACATCGCTAGTATCTTCTCTCATAGAAAACGCTCAGAAAGAAGTTTAATTGATTCTGTACGTAGCCAGCTCTCGGCATTTCTCCCCTTCCAGCTGTAGTTGCTGATCATCAGACCACTCTCTGGCAGAAAAACAGCTTTTTCCAGTGGAGCACTGCAGACCTTGTTGCAAAACCACGGCTAGCTGGGAATTGCTCGAGCACGGTGCCTTGCTGCTGCTTGCCCACGATGGAGACCAGGAGGAGAAAGCAGGTGACCAAAGGAAACGGCGATGCCTTCATGTGACAAGAGGATACGATTGAATCAGGGGAACGGCCAAACGCCGTAACTATCCCGTTGGGTCTCAACGGAGGGAAGATCTGCAGGCCAGGCTCTTATTTCACCTCAGTGATCCCAGTTATACTTCTACTGGCTCAGCTGTAACCTCGAGCTCCCACTCCAGCACAACGGGTGTCTCAAGACAAGCTTGTGCTTTTGCCTCAGCACACGACAGTCAGCAGAAAAACTATCCGGATGCAGAGGGAAAAGTAAGGTTTCAGCTCAGGAAAGGCTGTTTCACCTACAAGCTAGCAAAAACTAGTCTCCGACATTAAACAGGGAAGAACTTAGAAGAAGAAATTGCACCCCAGCCTCAGCCAGGCTCCGATCTAAAGCCCACCCATCACTCGGAGAACCTTGCTGATATTTATTGTCTTATCAGGCCTCCGAGCAGTGGACAACAACCTCCAGTAAAACACGGCCAACTTCCAAGGCTTGTGCCAAACAGAGAGTTTCTTCCTCTCCAATTGTTCAAAAACATTTGAGTTTAGCAGCCTGTGGCTTAGCACCATCTCTCCCAAAAGAGAGGGAGAGCTAAGATGATGTATGAAGCAAAGAGCAGCTACACCAAGCCAGCAGCTGGGAAGAGATCAAGGAGGCATCACCTGTTCCTGCTGCAGGTGGGGAAGAGTTGGTCAAAGGAGAGAAATCATCTTTTAATTAGATAACGCAGCCACTTCCGGCCCCATCGGTTCATGTCATGGTGGACTTACGTTCACATCAGGACTGCTGGTCTGCAGGTCTGAGAGCGTTCTTTTGGCCCTGGGTCAAAAAGGACTAGAACAGACCTGGATTTCCAATCAGTCTAATTTCCAGACATTACATGTGGACTTCTCAGGTGAAGCAAGACACAGAGGCTTAGAAGGGGTCAGAAACTCAAAGATGTGCGACAAGGATTTTTTGAAGATATTTATGAGCTATGGAATATGTCAGTTTGGGATATTTATGCTTTTTCCTACATCAGAAAAAATGCATTTTTAAGGTTGAACACGCAGAGACCAAATCTGGAAGCTCTGTGATAAAATTCCTGAGCTACAATCATTCTGGTTACTCTAAAACAACACTACTAAAGCAGAAAGACGTTACTATGGACAGTGATGCAATTGAAGATATACAGTCAATCACATGCATGATACAGACCCTCCTCAAGTGCACAAGACACTAATGGAAACATCACATTTCTCACAAATATAGTAGCTCCTCCTTTAACACTAGAAGCCTTTACCAGCTCTAAAAACTACCGCTGATACAAAAACAGGGATGGGGAACTTGTAGCAGCGCTGCAGCTCCACATTTTACAAGCTACAGGCTGGTAAAAATCACCAAACTTGGAGAAAAAAAAGTAATCCTTGAAGAACACGGACAATTTAGGACCATCCAGCTGTCTGAGGCGATCGGTGGCGTGGATGGAAGATACAGGAATTGCCTCTAACAAACAGCAAAGCAAAGCAGACATCACTGGGAGAAGGGCTCCATGGCCATTTTATTACCTGAGGTGGAGTAGGTGTGGAAGTGGGTCTCACGATGGGAGGCGTTGGGTTCCTGCTGCCCCCTCCAGACATTATTTCTTCTGTTATATCTTTGCCCCCCTGGTTTGGATCCCGGATTCGGATCTACAGTATGGAACAAAAAAATAATTCAAACAAGTCTTCCCGTTACACGCTGTCCTTGGGGTTTGCGGAGAGGAGAGCATGGACAGGACATAATTCCATTATACTCAGTAGGAGATGCTCTGGGCTGAGCTGATGCTCTGCGTGAACGCTGGAATGCGGTTTGTTTCGATAACTTGAAATGCATGGCATGTCATCCCTTAATCTCGAAACCTAATTTAATCAAAACGCTCATCAACCACACCAGTTAGGTCTAAATACGTGCAACCCCAGTGCCTGACCCTGTAATTCATAATATGGTCTCTACTTCTGGAAAATAAGTTTACTACAACTTAGAAAATTTAGCAGACAATTTAGCTACAGAACTATGCCTGCCAGTTAGTGCAAAGTGCAAGAATAAAAAAAAGGCCATGTTTTACCCTGATATGAAATTCAGTGACCTTGCCAACCCAGCTGCTGGTAAAGGGGGAAAACAAATCAGCTCTTTCTATCTCACTGAACATGGGAAACAGTCAAGCTGTCTGGGTTAATTTGGAACAGAGTATTCAATCTTCAATATAAGAATTGAAGATTTCCATAAACCTGAAGACAGTGCTATCATTTGTCTGTCCAGCTTTCCAAAAACACTTGGTTGAACTCGCTCCACAAATTGCACGCAGAAGTCCCTGTTGTGCTGAGCACAACACACAACTGCAAGCAAACCCAGAGGTTTCCCTGAGGCAAACCCAGAGAGCAAATCCTTCCGAGGGCAGGGGTGTCGCTGGAAACCGCCGTGCTTGTTTCAATCAGCAACATATAAAGTCGTTAGCTGCAGAAGGGTTATGCGATTTATCAACTTCAGTATCGTGTGATGTCTTCTTGACTCTTTGGGTTATGAAGACAAATGAATATACACACGGTACGTCGGACGTTGACAAGATGTGGTCTTCTCTTGTTTTTGATGAAGTTTTTCTGCTAAAACATTTAATTAACCACAGCAACAAGGACTTACGAGTTGGCATTAATTCCTACCCTCTCCTCCTCCTGACAAGTAGTCAATGGCATTAAAACACGCTTTCCCTGCCTGAAAGCTTGTAGTACTCGAATACCCAACTAATGGTGCATGTGGGGGTGTGTACATACACACATTTTATTTTCCTTTAATTTCTCTCATTTCTTCAGTTGCGACACAGATTAGCAAACTGAAATAGTACACCCAGAGAAAAGCATCTCAGGCATTCAAAAAAAACCTTTTGCTTTTCCGCTTCAAAGAACTTAGCTTCGTTGGCATGAAACTGGCTTAACCACAGTTGAGTGTTTCTGCACATCTTTGCATTTCAAATGGCATCAATGACCTGCCCATGTCATGTTTTGGATGCCAAAAAGAGACTGCTCAGGACTGAAGAGGACAGTGAAGAGGTGACAAAAGAGGAGCTGCATCACCCTTTGCTGACATCAGCTACAAAAAAGGCCTTTCTTGCAAAGCTAACACACTGTTCAGCTCCTCCAGCTTCCCAAAGCAAGTATCATCCCAGATCATCTCCAAAAATCAAGAGATACAAATATTCTGCACTTTGAGACATGCATAATGTTTTGAGACATACTTTTTTCCCCAGGAAACAGTTCTTTCAATGTTTTCAAACCACTCTAACACACGTAGTGACGTGAAGTAGTTTCCTTTTCAATCGTTTAGAATCAACTATTCATTCACTGGTTCAGGTCCACCCCTAACTTTTTCTATTTAAACGTTACATTCACCTGGTGTGTCTTTACTATTCCCCACCATCATCTACCTGCAAACGGGTTTAAATTCTATTAATCTGTGCGTCTCAAATTCTGGCCAGTGAATTAGGAAGAGAGGAAATGTGGTCTCCAAACCTCTACCTACTTTGATAATGTCACCTGTTCAGGTTCTTTCAAACCTGCAAGTATGTCCACAACTTACTGTTTTTCTACTTTTTCCAAGGCATAATATTGAACAATTTCTTTTTTGTCAATTTGAACCAATTCCCAACAGTCTCCCAAACTGATCTGAGTTTGTTAGTTCCCACCTGGCTCTTTGGTAAAACTCTAAGCAGCAGTGCAGTCAGCTGAGGATCCCAGCCTTGGGGAGACGATGCTGCTTTCATTTATGCTCGTTACACAACCTGCAAAAATATTTTCCTTTTTGCCCAGCTGAGATGTCACAAACTCAGAGCCGAAAGTCCCCATAGAAAATGGAAAAATAAGACAAACATTGCAGCATTGTGCAATGTTTAATTACACTTCGGCATGAAAGGTAAGACTCAGCCTCTCTGTGAAGATAAAGCTCAGTTTCAAGCTTAAGATCATTATGAATTTCCTTCAACCTTAGAACCAGGCCAATTCTCAGAAGGGATGTATCAGTTAATGATGATCACTTACCGTTTTTTTCTCTCTTTTAGCTGGTGGAGGCTGCTGCTGCTGTGTAGGCACTATGATGGGTGCTGACTGATACACTGGCTGACTTGGGTAGAAAGGTGTTCCTGGGAAAGGACAAGACGACAGAAATGAGAGTGAAAAATTCAGTTCATTTGTTAATGAAACAAAACCAAGCGCAAGAGGTAAAACTGGCCACCTACTCCTCCCTCCCTTCAAAAAACCAGAACTTCTAATATCCAGCTGGTCACTGGTCTGTGTTTTGCTCTTCCCCACTTCCACTAAAACAGAAGCTGCTACTCCCTCAAGACAAGCGATTAAGTCACTACTTCATTTTTTTCCTCCACGAACAGAAAAAACCGATCACGTGCATCCATTTCTGAGAGGCTGTTGACATCACCAAGGTGTGAAAAGAAAAGTGGCCCATCCTTGGACTCCTTTGACTGACAAACAGGTGGGTTTGTTGTTTGGGGTTTTTTTTGCCTTTGTAGAGAAATTCAATCAAACCATTACAGAGAATTTGCAAGGTCAACTGCAACCCGTTTTGAAGCATAGCCAGAAAATTTAATTACAAGCAATATTCTTCTCATGCTGCAACACAAAAAAAAAGCACGACCACGGTTATTATTGCAAAATTACGCTGCATTGTTGATTACATTCATAATATCCAATATAGTTTCATTATGTTTTTCTTTACGGAATAAGACTGGCTCAAAATGACCGAGTGCTTAAAAGACGTGCCAGACATCAGTAAAGGTGGCACAGTAGGGCTGTCTTCTCTCTGTGGATAAGATGTCAGGGGAACTTGTAAGATGGTGCTGCTTTTTTTTTTTTCTTCTAAACATGGATGCTAGATGGACTGTCTGCTTGCACTTGCATCTGGAGCAATCTGATTTATTCTTCAACTGAACTAACCTTTACACGGGAATAAAAATCTGTATTGTGTGTCTATAACTAAAATGGGAGGTTATTACTATCTCAAGCAAACAGCGAAATCCAAGAAAGCAAACGAAGCCAGCCCAGTGCAATCTGATTTGCAACTTCAAAGGACTCATTCCTCAGACTGAGAACTGGAAAGCACAAGCTCGGAGCAGGCTCCCTGTCTGCATGCTCAGAACAAGAACTTTTCCCTGCTGAAATAGCAGGCAGGTAGCTGAAAGCAGAGAGCATTGCACGGCACCGCCATCAAGCTGCTAAAAGCTCAGCCTGCTACATTCACTCTCGGATGCTGCAATTAAGGTGGCCTAAATGACTCAATAAACTTTTCATTTTGACCTTCATGGTAGGCAGCATGACTTCAGATCTGGCCTCAGGGCACTAAAGTCTCCATCAGCATCCCCATGGCTCGGGAAGCAAGAACCCTCCTGCCTCTCTCCTTAAAAACAGTGATGAAGCCTCAAACTCTTCCGATGAATGCTTTGGCCAAGCTGGCCAGGTGTACAACACGAGTTTGGATAACATGAGAGGACAGGAGCAAAACTGGGAGCCCGGCAATGCGCTAATTATCTTGATTTTTAGTTTCCTAGAAACCAGATCTAATCAGATAACCCGTAACGTGATCCCTGCCAGAGAGCGAGCTACAGCATAAGTCAAGGAAGGGCTCTTCCTTTATGAAAAATACTTTAAAAAAAAAGCAAATCCCGAAAAGCAAGAGTAACTTCTGGGAAGAACTATAGCTTCTGCGGCAACAAGCCAAGCGCATTTTTCAGTGCAACGCTCTTTACTCTGCGCCCTGCCTTTTGATGCTTTCCAGTTCAGCGGCACCCGAGTTTTATTCTCCCTCCTTTCTGTTCATCATTTCAAGGTCTTTTCCAACGTAGCACGGAAACTCGCTGATATAAAAGAGAATGATCAATTGCAAAACTGAGACAGTTAAAAAAAAAATGCACTGTCCATCTTCACAAGTTTTGTCTTCTGCAGTATTTTCCCTTATCACCTTCTTTACAGCCTGCGAAACTGCGATGATTTTGATGTCTAGCAGCCACACTGGCTACAAAGCTCTGAGGTTTATGGGAAAGGCCACTGCCAGCAGCATTATCCATGCCTGTGTTGGAAATGTAGTTGTCTCCCAACGCCATGAGCAGCACCTGGTGAGAGACTGAACGTTTCCAGTCCCTATATATAGTCCCTATAGCAAGGAAGCAACAGGAGGGAAAGGTGGACGAGTACAGGCAAACCTGCAATCATCCTCTTCCTTGGCTAAGCCTTCTCTGCCTGCAAAATGCTCTGCGTGATGGAGGGCTCCAGCTTCGCCCACTGATGCTCCACAGATGCAGCAACCTAAAAACAAGCTGGGACTGAAAGATTACAAGCCTCTGTGTACGAAATCAGGCGCTTTCAGGTGGAAAGGAACCGGAAGGGAACCTTTTCCAAATTACAGAAGTGAAGACAGACTAACGGCACTAAGTGAGCAGAAAGTAAGAAAGCAGACCTGTAACGGTAGAAAAAATGAGCAATACTGGGTAATTTCCTCATTTAGCGCATCAAATTTAAAGAGCCATTACAATATTCCTTCTCTTTATTTTTTTTTTTTAAGATAAGCAAACAGGAACTAGCTGCCTTATAATTGCTCGCTCTCCTTTTATTCAGAAATTGCATAACCAGGTTTGAAGGTTTCAGGGCAACCTTTCAAAGTAGGCCCATTAGCTCTATATACACCAAGTAATACAATAAACACCAAATACAAAAAAATAAAAGAAAGAAGGAAAAAAAAAAAAAAAAAAAAAAAAAGAGTCCAGACCTTTTAAAATGATAAGTAGGGAAGCAACTGGGGCTTTTCTCCCCTTTAAAAGGAATCGGTGTTTGTGAAGAGCAAACATGCAATTCTGCCAGCGGTACAGGGTTGTCATTGTTCAGCCTGGAAGGTAATCATTCACTTCTAACGCTCTGAAATACCAACAGCTAAAGCCACATGGGAAAGTTGATAGTATCTCTGCCCCCAACAGATTACAGAATGCGCGTGGGCAGGTAGCAATCAGACTGAACAAAATACCTCAAATTTGGTATCGAGAGGTGAAAACCCTTTAAAAAAAACAAACAAACAAAACAAAATCCATACAACAGGATGATGACTAGAATCATCCTGGTGGATTTTTCAAATGTTCCCATAAATGACCAAGGGAAGGTAAATAAATAAAAAAAAGAAGTCATATATATGACTGCAAGATACCTAATTCTGCACCTCATTCAAATACAGCTTGCAGGAGCTGATTTGTTTTAAATATCAAAATACAGATCCCACAGAAAACCTTACAGGGGACTGTGATGTAAGTGCGATATATATTGTACACGGCAACGCACTGGAAATTATCAAGGAAGGACTTAATTACTTATATGTAAAAGATGATTGCCAAGAGAAGAGGCGTCACGGGACAGTGAAGGACAGTCACCCACTGTGACACGGGGTCTGCAACCTGGGACCCAAACGAGAGGCAGTGTGAGGTCCTGGAGGAATCAAGGACCAGTGAGATGCAGACAGGAGGGATGCCCAGCACGGGACATGCAGCCTCTGAATTTTTAGATGCAGCTTTGAAGCTCGATACCTGGAGGAATCAATCAAATATACTGAATATAGCGTGCCAAACAACCACAGCACATGCAACGATGTTGGGCAATCTCCCAACCCTTTTGCCTTAGAAAAGGCAAGACCAGGAGTTGCCCGCGAAAAGGCAAATTTCAGCCTGTGCATGGGTTACAAACTCTGCGACTGGACTAACTTGATCTTTGCAGCATAAGACCGGTGAATCAAACCACATGGCTTCTTCTTTTCCCTCACTAAACACCAAACAAGGAACGCAGGGATAAGGAATGTTAACTGCTGTATTGCTGTGAACATATTCAGGGCATAGCTCAATGGAAACCGGGGCTGCCAGATGTATTCACAATACCTTAATAAATAATAATGATCGAGCAGGGAATAACAAATAGCCACTATTCTTGTTCACACGTGATTATGGGTAGCTCTGTGAGTTGCAGCCTTTCCTTAAGCGCTCGTACAAACAATACTCTGTTATTGTGAATTTTTCAGGAGTGAATAATAAGGGCTGTGACACAACCAAATTGAGCAGCTATTTGAAGTTCAAACAAATGCTAATCCATTTCGCTGTTATAAATCTTCAGCTTGACAACAGAAAAACATACCCAGAAAATACTTTTTAAGAAATCTCCAAGCAGAACTTACCATAGGCATTGGGGAATTCTCCAGGACCTGGTCCTGGATAAAAGGGTCCTGGTCCTGGCGGCTGAACGGGATACTGCTGCGGGGGCCCGACATACGGAGGGCCACTGTGACGATACTAGGAGGGAAAAAAGTAACCATCAGTTTACAAGGAGCTGGGCTACTCCATGCTGTTGCATACAGAACCTGTAATCGAGCCCCCCCAGCTCAATAGGGATCTGATTATCAAACCGATTAATTACAGATTCAGAAATGTGACTGTCAAAAAAACTGAGAGGTAAGCTATGCCATCTAAAGATAAGACAGGGAGGACATGAGAGCTGAAGTAGAAAACAGTCACTCCCCTGATTTCAGCAATATTGTGTTTTTGAGGCCCAAGGTTTTAGAGTAATTGTAGAGCTATTAAGTCAATTTAGATACATTTATAGCACTAAACATTTTCCAAGAGCTTAGCCTCACACTGTTTTTGAGGGGGACCTCAAAAACAAGAAAGGTAATTTATTCTTACTGCCTCCACGCACAGAAGAATAAACACTTCATACAGAAAAAGGATAGAGGCTAAATACGCAACTACCAGCTTAATTTCCCCTCCCTCCCAACTCTGCAGCAGGTCTTGAGAAAATCCAGATGGAGGAAGCATTGCTTTGCGGTTCCTTAGGTGGCCAGACAATGTATTTTTACCTGCGGTATACAGTACTGGGGGCCCTGAGGCATCGGGTAGGGCATTGGCAGATGATTAACCATCATGATGTGTTGGTTGGTTTGATACACCGCAGTCGGCGTTTGTGCACCAGGGCGGATGGAGGGGCTGCTGTTCTGGATGGTAGCTCTTGGAGGCTGTATCTGAGGCCTCTGAAAAAACTAGGGAAGGGAAGGGAGAAAGGAGGGAGAGAGGAGAGAAAACAAGGAACCGGTCAAACTTTCTGGGAAAGAATTTGAAATATCATGACGACGTTATAATTATAATGCTACTTCCAAAGGATTGCCACACATTCAGAAAACCGCAGGACAATTTCTGTTTATCTGTAAATAGCAGGATCATGCTGTAGCCTTCTATTTTACTAGGTAGAAAAAGGTAAGAAACTCGAAACTCCAATAATGATTAGTTTGTATCTACTGAATTATATAGCTCAACTTTCAGAGCGAACATGAGAAAAATTATTTTTGTCAAATATATTTTTTATAAGGTGGGCTGACTGCCAAAAAAGCCACCTTTATAAATATGCTAGGGAAATAAAAGATCAAGGCAACTGTTCCAATATACCTCCAGAACAGCTAAAAAGCCAGATTTTCACAAAGGCCAGAGGCGCCTCATGCCTATTCTTTCTACAAATTGAGCTGGGTGACTTGTCTTGCCCTCCGTTTTCAGAAAGGTGGCAACCCCTTCCAGGGTGGCACCAAACTCTTCTACCACGTTTGCATGAAGTGATGCCCCACGCAGATGGACCAGGTCCAGGAAACCAAGCAACCCACTGGTACACTCTCCGTTCTCAACCCTTACGCACTGGGAAAGGCATCAGCATCCACAGTATGGAGCATTCATGGCGCTGGAAGACCTTGCGCTGGAGTCTTTGCAATCTTGAAACTCAGTCGGTAAGATATGCACCAGACATTAACGCATTCACTAACCGAGTGATGATACAAGTGAGAGAGACACTTATGCCATGCAGAACCAGGAGTTAAAATTACCTGTATAGGTCTGAATCCTCCCTTCAATAACGAAGCAAGAAAGCAGCGGGAAACAGAAAGAAAGCCAATGGAACAGCTTACACATCAATAGGAAGGAATAAGATATAACATGCACCCTAATTGCACACAACTCCATTCATCTTTCTACCCTGCTTTGACTAATCTCTTACCGAAACAGCAAGAAAAAGACACTGAACTGGTACCAAGGACTCTTCTACCAGAATCCCAAGGCAGGGGTCAGAAACTCATCTCGAAAAGTTTTATATGGAAGTATAAAAGTTTAAAAAAAAACTTTAAAGAAAAAAAAAAAGGAAAAGCACCCAAACCATGATTAACTGCAGGAAATGTGATACTACAGAAAGACTTTATGTTTACTCTGTTCCTAAAACATGAAGCATTTTTCCTTTCTGGCCTCCTTCAGTGATACAGGGGTAGCAGATAAAGCAGAAACCCTTGCTCAAATCATGGATTTGATCTCCACTTCTGCACCAAGACTGGAGGGATACGAAATGCCACGTATTTAATTGTTAAGCAAAAAAATAATAATCATTAGGTCATCATACATCACATCAAAGACTGCTGACTGATGAAGTGCATCGATGCAAATAGTCTGTCCATAACTACATCCTAAGTGCTGAGAAGAAAAGAGAGTGGTAACCACTAAGGAATGAAAGAATGAGCTGAGCTTATCTGCCTCGGCATTCAGAGAATGGAGTAGGGTGGAAGGAAGCCGTGATGCCTCTAGATTGATGTGATGATGAACTTAAAATGGTCATTCTGGTGAAGACTTTATGACACCTAAGCTGTTCCCATACCAAATGATTTCACCAGGAAAGCCACAGATGACTCCTCATCTCAGAAATCCAGATACCATTAAGATGAGCACAATGCTTTTACGTCCAACCCTGTGAATCTGGATGAAGAATTGTCACCGGCACACTGTACGGTGTGACTTAAATCAGGAGAAGGTAACTGTGTGGGGAGAAAAGTCTGGTAGCGAGAGCACGGAAAGAAAACCAGTAGAGCAACACACTGCCACGCTCCTGCATTAATAAAAATTGTGTGGCTGTCTAGATGCAGGGGAACTACAGAAGTGTTGCATGAAACAAGGGCACACGCTGAATTTGTGGTGAGAATAACTAGAATTTGCAATTTTTCAATACCCAAAGACATCAAAAAGTGCAAAAGTCCTTTCTTCTTTCCCTGCAAATTGCTAAATAATGACTATTTCTAACCTGTTAGCAAGTTACAGCAGAAGTGTCCCCAGAGTGGGGTGTGGGGGGGAAGTCAATAGCGACCACGATTCCGTATTTATGCAGAGTGAAAATGGGCTGGAGGTTGATGCGAGACCTGCCTCTCTACTGACAGTAACTACATCCACAGGGCAGCACAGAAAAGCCTTCACCACAGAAGACGTGAATCCTCCACTGGTGCGAGTCACAGACGTCAACCCTGCTCCCCAAGTTTCTGCTGCACCCACATAACCCACTAATAACATCACTGAAACCATCGAGGAAAAAGTTACAGTGACAGAAACTCCTGGCTTACAGATCGCTTTTCATTTCCGTCGCTGGCAACTGGTGCCCAAGAAACTCCAATTCAGGAAACACAAGCCGGGTCTCTTCCCTGCCGTAGCACAAGGAAGGAAAGCACGCTCTGCGGACCAAAATGGGTGGTGTGTTGCACAGGCTTGCTCTTCCGTCAAGCATTAAACACCATTGTAGCGCTAAGCTCTTCTACAGCAGGAGGAGGACCTCCGATGAGGAAACTCTAGGTTAAAACACCCAACCTCTCAAAAAACACTATACTGCCCACACCATCGCAGAGGTAGCTCAAATCCAGAGACAACAAAAAAAGGAGAAGGATTTCATTACTAAAAGGAAGCTGGACACAGCGAGAAGAAAAGCAGATCCATTATTCCAAGCAACAAGACCATCAGAAGCTTTTGGAAGAGCCATCCAGAGATCTCTGGCAAAGTTTGAATCACTTTTAGCTACTGCACTTCCGGTAAGTAACACTAAAATTCTCAAGGAAATCAGGTACCATCAGAGCACTGTGCATCTGATTTGTATGTGGGTTTTACAAGTATCATCTGGCTGGCAAACTGTTTTATGCTCCATCCTTGTTCCTGTCCCTCCAAAGCTAAGCTAGCCATACTCAAAGTCAATCTTAGAAATGTTTTGCTATTCTGACCTGATTTGCTAAAAAATTCGCCTTGCAAGGTCAAACAGATGCCTGCACAGACGTTTTCAAGTAACACTAATGATGTCCCATGGGAGAACACCAGGAAATTAAAATCTGAGATCTTTTGTCTCTGTTTCTTCTAACAAGTGCAGGATTTGGAGTGGAGAACATACAGGACCCACTCAGGACCAGAATGAAGGCACCCTGGGCCACAGCAAGGCTTTTGATAGAAACCCTGGGTTACATCAACCCTTCCTTGACTACTTCCGTCAAAAATTAACACTAAGTCCTGCTACATCTAACGATGGTCAGATTAGTGTGAAACTTGCTACACAATCGTCCAGCAACCAGCGAGGACCTGAGCCATGGTCCTCAGGTCACGGTCCCATCCCTTCTCTGTCCAACTCTGTTCGGGAGGGATTTCTTGGATCATCTTGGAGTCAGTACTACTGGGCAATATGGTCTTTAACTTTTTCCTTCCTAGGGTTGCTCCCCCATATACTTACAGAAGAGCACAAGTAAACCCTCTCAGACAGTGCTTTTATCAGGTGCCTCAAGCTCAACTCTCTCAGCCTGCTCGTTTAACAAGCTCTCATCATCTCAGCAGCCCTTCACCTACCTGCTTAAGGAAGTCTTTCTGGCAAATAAAAAAGCAGAATTGCGTACACGTTCCAGACAGGGTTTCCCCAGTACTTCCCAATACAGCAATAACAACTCCCTATCTCACCTGGAAATAACTTTTGTGCTTTATCTAAAGATTGCATTGCGCAGGTGGCTTCAGCTGATGAGCTCTCACTTCACAGAATAAAAACTTCTCCTTGGCACTGAAGTACAAGGGCTTGCACCTTGCAACGCTGGATTACGCCTTGCTTCCATCACACCAGTCCTCCTTGCACAGCATCCTTGTGCTAACCACATTTTCTACCTTTGTACTCATTAAGTTTGCTGCAGACACATACCTGCTATTTGTGCCAGAGTAATTAACACTAATATTAAGGAAATCCACTGCTAACCTCCTGCCCACTCCTCTCAGCACTGCCCTGCCATTTACTTCTTAGTCACTCCTTATATATACACGCCCCGATATCCTTTTATTAACCATCGTCTTCTCCTGCTTAATTTTCTTCCCACATGACCCTGTGTCAAAAGTCTGTCTAAGGCCAGCCAGATAAGAGGCTGTCATCTAGAAAAATCAATGACCAAAGAGGGCACCAACCTCCTTCCAATAAACCACCACTGCATTTTAATTGATTTCCTATTTACTCTGTATTTCTAAGCCGTCACTTCCAGTGAAATCTCTGTGGAGCACTCCCTCCGTAGTCTAAAAGCTTCAGGAAAAATAAACTTGTGGTAAGAGCACTGAAAACAAACCTATGCTAAGCTTTGCCCATTGAACACAACGTGCACAGGCACCTGTCTATTTTGTTCTAGATCAGATCAAGGCCGGCAGTTGCGATGGGTCCACAAAGCTCTGCAGAAGGTTGCGGAGAAAGGAAGCAAAAGGAAAGTTCAACAAGTTGTCATCAGCACTATCACATCAAATCGCACACCTAAGCTCTCGGCTTCAGTCAAGCTTCTCATACCCTGAGACAGCCCTGTTATTAATTTTTAGTCTTTTTTTAGTCCCACCAAGAAGGCTGGTGGGATAAGCTGACCCTGACCTGGCGGAAGGAGGAGGAGGTGTCTGCACAGGCAATACAGCAGGAACCACATCTACTTGCAGATGAAAGTTGGCACATTATATTTGATCTTTCAAACTTCAACACAGGCATCGGGGCTCAGCTGAGGAGCTGCAGCCTTGAGACGTAAAGATCGGGTGCCAGAAGCAGGAGCTGCAGCAGAAAGTCCACAAGTCCGCATCTTGCTTCCCCAGTGGCCACAGCAACCTAGTGCAGCCCTTTGGGCACAACACGAGACTTGGTTTTGCCCCCTGCCTCAGACTTTCACAGTTTTACTATTTACTAAATGATAAAATGGAGGGTGGGGCGGGGGGGAGGGAAACCCTTTGTGTTGACCATGAGATTTAAAACTGGTAGCTCCTTTACACGCTCGTGGATGAAGACAGAGAAGTGACTATGGCAGCTGTTTCCGATTGCTTTCTAACTCGAGATATGCCAAAAAGCTACAAAATGGTTAGTCTTGAGTCAGCTGCGGGAGTAAATTCCCGACCTCTCCAAATCACAGGGCTTTTTAACAACAGTACACGGCCAAACCCAGCTTTCTGTTGTATAAGCTATACCCAAAAGAACTCGAGTAACCCCAATCTAAAACTGGAACAAACTACACCAGCAACCTCAAAGCAAATTAGTCTGCCATAACCGGTAAACTAATCTCAAATACAATTACAAGTCAGAAAGGGAACTATGACATTTCAGTTTATACTTGTTCTTATTTCTGTTTTTAATTACACTGGCCTCTTCTGAGCATCCATTTAAAAGTAACCCATACGCTCCTGAAGCCACTTCTTAAATTAAGGGTTATTCTACATTTTGGACTTCAGATTAGAAGAAAACTGCTATTTTCAATTGTGCTTCGTGAGGATCAGAAGCAAGAAAATGACTCAAGAGCCTCACTTAAAAAAGAAAAAAAAGGGATGCTCCGTGCACAAAGTGGGAAATGGAGCAGCAAGCCCAGGCAGGGCAGTAGCTAAGTCCACTACAGCATGTGGGGAAAAACACAAGCTGACAGTATATTCTAAAATACTGCCACAAAACACTTTGTAGGGCCTATTTTCTTTCTCCTGTAAAGGGAGACTTTTCAGCGGTTTCTTGGGTAGCCATGTTACTGGAATCAAGGATTACTGACACACTTTACTTTTTTAACTTCAACTTTTAATCAGAACCACTGCAGCTATTTTCATTTGACTTCAGCCACTGTCAGTAGAGCATCCTAAATCTCATTCTAATATTTTCTCTTACACAGAGTTTGATTACACTTTCTATAGCACCAACTTGACTATCAACCACCAGGGCAGGCATTCCCATCCGAAAAAAAATTGCTTATAAAGTTGCCAGTCAACTTCAGGTGCTTAAATCATGCTAATTTGAGTAAAGATCTAATAATTACAGGAAATAACATTAAAGAACAATCCATTATTTGACTGAAAAAGACACAGAATCAATACAAGGCAGATGTTAATAAAATCACACTGGGATTGACAGAGGAATCATTGCAAACCTCATCGTGCTGCCACTTTCTTAGCAGAGCACGTTATGTTGTTGCAACAAATACTAACACCACCACAGCTGACTGACTTATTTAGTACTTTTTGGGTTACAAAATCTCGAAGCCTGTTGCTTATGTTACACAATTTAACTATTCCAGCACGTTAAAGGTTTCCCACGTGAGAATAATAATTTATGTTGGCCTCAAGAATCCTCTAAGTGTGGGATTTGGGGTGAATTTGCTTCGACAGCCGTGACCCTCCTGCACAGGTCGGTGGCAAAAATCCCCCTCTCCATTCCCAATCCGCACCACAGGCAGAGACTGAGTTTTGGATTAAAAGAAATAAACAGCTCATCTATAGCCCAGGTTTCTCTGTGCCTGTCCTGGTCCAGCACATGACAAATATAACTGGGAATAAAGCCTGAAGTGTTTTTCTAACCATGATAGCTTCTCTCAGATAATTATAAGCAGACTTCAAATGTAACAGAGTCAAAAAAATCTAACTGCAACGCAGTTAAATATGTAGTGATAAAATCGGGAAACCACTTGGAAATTACAAGTTTTAACCTGCAGGCAGGGTCATAACTGGGTGCAAAAGTAAGTTTTAAATCAAGTTATGACAGATTGGTGGTAGAGTCATACCAGTAAAGCCACCAAGGGCTGAAATCGTTTCCTCCAAGGCTGCACTGCCTCGAGACTTGTGGTCCAAAAATCTGCTTGCAGTGAGTTCAGTAATTTTTATGAGAATATTAAATGGCTCACACTGAATATATAATTTGCCTTAGTAACAACATATGAAAGAACTAACGAGTTTCTGAACAGCGATGCATTTTCGGTATCGTGTAATATAAACACAGACCCGAAGTTAAGGTCAAAAACAAAAGTATCTAAACAAGATACTAATTCCGGCGTTCCCTACGTTGCCCAGTCATCCTGCAAACATTCCTCCACCACTGCCTGTCAATGCAATCTCTTGCCACGCACAAAAATAATTTCTCTCTCTCTCTCTCTCTCACATGACATTTGCCTGCGAGCAAACAAGTGCAAATCCCTCATTCTACTTTTTAAGCCTTTTTTTTGTCCTGCTCTGGAAGGATGCCTGCCTCCATGCTGCTCTCTGAGGTGGAAGGAACAAAGACTATCAGCTTTTTTGGGTGTCTGTGCCCACTTAACACACTTACCTGCTCTCCTGAGACAGTACTTTCCCAGAGGTGCTCATCTCTACAGTATTAAACTGCTCAGACTAACAGGAGCAAAGTGAGAATAAAATAATTCTCCTGGAACAAACCTTCCATGACCTAAGCCCCTGCCCTGACATCACTGGAGTTAATGGGATTTTTTTTTTTTCCCCTATTAGCTTGGTGGAAACAACCTGTTCCTTCCAAGCCAAGAGAAGGAAGAGTGACATGGAAACAACCAAATCCGGGAGAACTTTCCCGCACTTGGCATGCCTCTCCTCCTCTTTTCCACCCATCTGCGCCACCTCTGTCTCCTCAAAAGCTACAAGAAGCAGCAAAATCAGTCCCCAGGGGAAAAGGGTTTTGGCAAAAATGAATGTAGGAATTGATAGAAAAGACAACTTTGGACACCTTGACTAGGACAGAAGGGACCTGTGCATACGTCCTGACGCTGAAGAGGTCCTCTGGGTATTTCTGCCACCCTAATAAGCACTGCCCATGAGTTTCCTGAGCCGGAGCTATTCCTAATTTTCTTTCTTCTTAATTAAGTGGTTCCTTAACAAAGTCCAAGTCATACAACAAGAATACTACAAAGATTCCTAAATGTCTGGTTTTCATAGGGTGAGTAAAAACAACGTTAAGCAGTGTAATGATAACAGATAACCAGGCGTATCACACAAGAAACGTATGAATTGGAAAGTCATTTGCCTTGCTCCGAGTTTGAAAAGTGGGATTTTCTCAGGGATGTGAACACCTGGTTCTCGTTGACATCTTCAGCTCAGGCAACTTAATCCACCGACTTGTTTGGGAAATATTTGACAAAGTTTCTAGCAACTTGAATAGCTTGCAACGATCTCTACAGGTTCTCCTTTCCTACGGAAAGGCCGTTAAGTGGGGTGGTTAACGAGTGCAGTGACACCAATTGAGAATTAAAAGCGTTACTCTGCGTTGCAGGCAGCTTGTTAGCGGGGTTATGCATATGCTAGTATCTACTAACAGGGCTGGTTTCCGAAGCAAGCCTTCGCTCTGAGTTAGTGGGTGAACCACCTCCAACCACCCGCCTCCCCCAGCCAATTAGTTTAGGATGATAATGAAGGGGCAGGGTACTGTACCTGGTGATGGGCAGGTCGAGGCCCCGCTGCAAACTGAGGAAAGGCGGGAGAAACAAACACAAAAGGAAAGGCACAAAGAGTCAGAAACACCACAACGAAACCAAAATGTCACGCTCTATGCAAAATAAACCCACAAGGAAAAAACAAAAAAAAAACAAAAAACAAACCACAAAACAGTCAAAAGCTTTGCTTCAGGACAGTGACAGACAGGTACTGAGATATAACAAGTGAACATCGCTACGGGGAGAGGTGTGCTGCTCGAGAGCTGGGAGATAAACAGCCAAAGCGGCTAGTTATTTTAAAGGCACTCTAGTGTACGAATGCAGGCATTCTTTATCCTGCCGGGGCGGGGGGGCGGGGGAACAACCCAAACAACCAAAAAACAACTTAAAACAAGCAGCAGTGGAGATTTTAAACTGTTTAAGGTGGAGGTAAATGGTTAAAGCAGCTGGACTCAGAGCTGTTCCAAGTATTTGGTGGGAGCAGAGGATGGAGACTCATGGCTGGAGAGCAGTTAAGAGCCAGGTAGGCACAGCTAGTGTCCTGCCGGCGAGGGGGCCGCAGGAAATCCCCTGCAAGGCAAAGATCAGCAATTCTTTGCACGTACACACAGTGCAATTTCGTTTTCAGCTTCCCCCCACCCCCAACGATCACAATATAACCCTCCTTAATGAGTTGGATTTGTCACTCCCATCTGAAAGCGAAGGAGACAGGTTAACCCATGATGTCCCTGGGGAGCTGAGGGCATGGGCGGTAGAGCTTGGCTGGAGTAGCGGAGGTCCTGGTTCCCAGCCCTGAGCTCACGTTACTAAATCACTTCCCACCCACTTGGGTTACACATGGAGGAGAGTAATCAGAATTTAACATGCTCAGTAAACATTAAAAGCATTTTCCAATAAGTAACTGATTGTTAAAATAGAAATAAAAATGAATGCAAGAAATGGAAAATAGAAATAAAGATGACAAGGTATCCTCTTCCAGAAGCCGAGTTAGGTCTTTCAACCCTTAATCCTCAGTGTAATCAGCAGAGCTCCACGATGAGAGCAGATAAATCTATTGATAATAATGAAACAGAGCAAATGAAACTAGATCCCATGGTGGCTTTTTACCCACCGCACACCTCTACCTGTTGCTAGTTGTGATGGCTTAGTAACGTACGGCACGTGCTGAAGCACACGGTACGGTCCACCTCTGCTAATTCATACTACAGGGACTCAGTACGTTTTACTTTCTGCCTGAGGAGAGCGATCAAAACTGGCTGCTCATTACTGATTTTCTTAATAAGAAGTTTTTTCAGTAAGAAAAAGTGGACTGGGCTTCACCTGCAGCCCTACCTCCCCAGCTATTCTAATGCCATCAAACATGAGAAGCAAAGTATAAATATTCACTGGTCCAGCTGATTTTCTCCTTTATAAACATTTTAATTGCCTACATTTAAGATTTCCAAGAACTAGTCTACTAATCCCCGTGTTCATATATTCCTTCTACCTTTACCTCATCGTGACACTTGGATGAAAAGTCAAAAACCTTCAGAAATGAGAAAATACGCACGCACAGACTATTTCTAGTACAAGAGCTTATAAAGAATGACCTGCACTGATTCACCAAATAGAGTTTTCCCACCCTTGAAAATGTTCCCTAAGCCTTACATTAAAGAAAAAAAAAGCAAAGCATGATCATCTTATAAGACTAAAGGGGTAAAATTTCTATTTTAATTGCAACCGCAGGACAGAAGCACTCAAAGACTTTCAGCATCCTCCCAAGGCTCAGGGTGTGAAGAGGACAGTGGCTCTGCCGATGGGTCCTACAGCGAGGAGAAATGGGCACCTGGATGAGTCTCAGGAGGTGAATACACTTCAAGTCCTTATTTTCCTAAAGGAAGAACTCCTCAAAGCCAGTTCAAAAGTCTTGTGTTTGAGAAAAGGGAATAAAGCCTACCCTAGAAGGGCTGACACAAGCCCTTCCGGCAGGGCTACACACTCCATGTTACACACCAATGAAAACAATTAATCAAAAAGAGAATGACGGGGTGCAAAAACCTTGCGTTGCTTAATTTCAGGGCCAAAGTACCTCTCTTATCACTGTTCCACAGAAAAGATTTGTTCTCACTGTGTTTAAAACAAGAGCTGGAAGCTTGTATCTTAAGAAGTTAAAGTATATCCCATGGTGAAAAGTAATATGCGTTACAAGAAAAAAAAAAAAAGAAATAAAATAAAACCTCAAAGTTAGTGAAAAATACCCTAATCTATTTTGCACTGGTCACCATTGGCTATTGATTTTAATTTTTAATTTTTTTTAAATAATTCAGGTTGATAGGATTTATTCCTATTAGTAGCTGTAAGCAACAGAACAAACTGTAGTCACTGCTGGCTCGGATTAAAATAGACACTCTGGATTTTTTTTTTTCCCTCTGTCCGACGAAGGTGGTAGTAGAAAGGAAATCTTCTCTATGAAACCTGGGTCCAACATTTCTGCCACCCACACTCTTTATGGTCCTGCTCACTGCTTTGTGGACAGCAGGGCATGTTCTCTATCTGCTGATGTAGAGCTGGCACACCTCAAGCCTCTGTGAAAATAACCACTTCTGGATTGCTCAAACACCCTCTCCGATCAAGGGGTTTTGGGCAGATCTCCTAGAATTGGACAGTTTGTGTTAAAATCACCTGGTGCTCGGGGCTGGCATCGGCAAGAGCTATCGGATAATTTTCAGTAGTGCTGAACGACTCTGATTTCGTTTTCCTTCCCCCAGCTGGAGCTGCACTTTGAAATTCTCGCTATCAGAGTGATGCTACGATGCTAATGGGGAGAAAACATGAAGCCAGTTGGATTGCAAAGGCAGCTGTCCTGGAAGGAACAGAAAAGCCTGAACCGTGCAATTGCCAATGGCCCTCGGATGCAGAAACAGGATGGAGGAAGCTCCGGCTGCTCGAGGAAGCGGGGTTAGGATCAACCTCGTTAGTGCAACAGCCTACCTACCCAAACCAGCCGTACCAGCTGCGTGACGGACGGGACTGTGCTACAGAAGCCTAGGGATGGCAAAGACATCCTGCCACCTTCCTTGTCCCCTCTTCACCCTCCCCTCACCACGAAAAAAGACGGTTAAAAAATAAATTTAAAAATAATAATTAAAAAAGTAAATCAAGCCCAGAACAAAATGCAAGAGTAGTTCAGGACCGGGCTAGTCTTGCATTTGTTTTGGGGTGGGGAGGTGGAATGAGATGTTATGGGTGCGGTTTTTAGTAATGGGGGTGGAAATGGTCACTAGCAGAGCGGATGGCAAAAACTGCATACAGGAGAGTTTAAAAAAAAAAATAGAAAAATGGCTGACAACTGCAGACAAATTCTTCCTCAGTACCTCCTCAATAACAGGGCCAAAACCCTACAATTTGATACATTGTCCGGCCAAATTTCCTGAAGATGTTATCTGTTGAGCGGCAAACCCAAAGTCAGCCTGGTCTCTGTCCTATACCAGGTCAGACCCTCCCAACTGCAATTCAACTTTGGACCTTGCGTCGCCACTTAACCTGGCAGAAACTGCCACGGTAGCTCATGCTTTTAGCAAAGAAGCAAAAAATCAGTGCATTTCTGTAGATCAGCCAACAAAAAAAGATGTGGTAAAAAAAAATAATAAATAAAGAAAGGAAGAAATAAAAACAGTGCCATCGGCACAATTGCCTGCAAGAAGGAGTACAGTTTGTTATATTGCTTACAATGCAGTATTTTATCCAGCCTCTTCCAGCCAGGGACCTGTAAACCGGACTCTGTTCCAAAACCTTCCTCCTCTTCCAGTTGTCTGTGCAATGTATTGGCACTGTTCTGCTGGGCTGTCAAAAAAACTGGTTTAGAGATGCAGCTCTTCAGTCAGGTTTTTGCTCCAGTTCTAACCATATAAACTTATTTGTGCTTTTCAACAATTAAAGATAAAGAAGATGATTATACTTACTGAGAAAAAGAGGTTTTTTACCATCAGTATCCCACGTTACTGATCAGAACGGGGGACTAAGGAGGTGGGGGGGATCCGGTTACAAATTCGCAGCTGTCCACATCACAGAAACTTCATCAGAACTGGCGTTAATTGGCTCGTTCATCACCACAGAGGTTAACGGGCCTCAGAACTAACCCTCCTGCGAATCCCCTGGAGGCGAAACCTCCAGAAGCAGGGCAAGCGCATCGGTGTGGCTGCACTTGGGGGGAAAGCTTGCCCTGCGTGTGTGCGTATATACATATACCTGTTATGTGGACAAACAGAAGACTTCTGTCTTGGAGGCTTTCAGTTGCCACGCTTCAGCAGCGTTCATCTTACTCTAAAAAGAGAAGAGTGCTGGGAACGGTGTAGTGGTTTTATAGGTAACCTGAAAGTGTTACGACGCAGAAGAGGTGCAGCAATTGTTGCTCCCTTGGCTAACTGAGGCTTGAGATATCATGATGGTAAGCTACCGTGCCTCCAGAAGCTGGGCTAAGCATCTGATGCCCTAGGAGGGTCTCCTAGAATCGTGTGGAACTGCACTACGAGCAGAGATTCCACAAAAAGAGCCTGGTTTGGGGAACCAAAGTCCTACAATAGCAGAGCAGTATTACAACACACACACACACACACAAAAAAAATATTACAGAGGACAATCAAACCTAAAGCTGGATGAAAAAGGGGCTTACCACAAAAAGATGTGGGTACACAGAAGCTCTACGTTAAATGCGTGAGCACCTACAGGGTGCTAGGCAGTAAATGGTTAGAACTGATCCAGTGGCACTGATTCGGAAGTAAAGCCCAGAGGCCACTGGAGACTGAGTGCTGCTGCAGAGAATCGCTTTCGTTTACTGATCTTTGGTCTACCACTTTACGAAATACTTCCTTAAAGAAAAACAAAAAAATGAAGAAAAGAGAAAGATTCTGGTAATGAATCTAAACTCTAAAATGAAGTGAACCTGAAAGCAACTACGCTAAAAATAAATCGTTTTATTTGAACATAGATGAGAATCCCTCCATCGCTTCTTTCCTGATAAGCCACTTTAAAAGGAAAATTATCCTACCAGGACAGTGTCTGAAAAATTCAATCAAGATTTGCCATTTGGAATGTGCTTCCAGTTCAGTAAAACACGCTTTCCAGAGAACCAGCCAAGAGCTATAGACACACACGTACACACAGAGAAAAACCCAAACGAGGAAGAAAGAACATAAGATAATGCAAACATGGGCTCCCTTACCGGTGAGCGGGTCTGAGGCTGGGTGTTCATTGTTTGAGGGGCTTGAGGGTACACCAATGTGGCTGGAGCTGCATTCTGTCCTGAGGGGTAAGGAGCCTGCCAGGGAACAAGAAAAGTAAATAAAAAATGAGTGTATCAAATGATGCATCCCAGAAGACAGAAACTGGACACGTTGTCAGAGGTACTGCTGATTAACATTGAGATAAAGATGACATAGGTGACTGCGATGGAGAAAGCCTTCTCTGTCAAGGACCCAACCAATTTATCAACAGTACCCTAAGCTCCCCAAGTGTCGCAGCGGAAAACATAGCAAAGAGGCACATCGACAACACCGTGTCACTGAAACCCTGTGTTGCCCGAATCCCCGGCCACGCACTTTCCAAAAGTCCCTTCTGAACCTGTTCCCAAGGAAAGCTGGAACTGTAGGAATTGCCGATAAATCCTCCAAAATAAGACAAACTACAAGAAACAAGCTTGAATGCATTTAATACAAGCCACTGCTGCTTCAAAGCATTTGCAACACAACGGAACAGCCCCAAACCATTACAGATGTAAGGCAGACCATGAGTTGTGTAAATTTTTCATAGTTCCACTGATTTCAATGGACTATAACAACTTATACCACCAGATGCTCTCCCTCATGTTATTTGCCTGAACTAACAATAAACTGGAGCTGTAGAATTATGCCGATTACGGATTTTAACGAGACATTTAGAAATAACTTTTTCAGAGCACCTTTTCCTTTTTTTTTTTTTTTTTTTTTTAAAAAAAAAAAAAAGTAACTTCCCTATTTTGTTTTTGGGGGTTTTTTTAATCGCTTATTATTGTAATGGCATAAAAACCAGCCACTAGCCTGCCACAGCCTTTGCTTTCAAGAGGAATTAGCCCAAACTCTACGTCCTGCCCTGTAGCTCCTCCACAACTCCATCGCAAGCCACTTCTCCAGCTCCTCAGCTCTTTCGCTTTCACCGTCTATCCCTTGTGGTGCTAGCTCTGGATATTGGCATTACCAGTGGTAACCACAGTCCCTACTAACCTCCTGGCTACATACCATCAGATTTACTTGATGAATAAAGGAGCTCACCAGGTCTTGGGTGTCCTCTGGGAGAAGGTCTTTGGGCTCACTTTACAGATTATGGGAGAGGATATGCTTACAAACATTGCAATACCTCTCTGTACATGGAATTACGATATATTCACACTGCAAGCCTTGCTGAAGAATCCCTTTTCATCTTTGAATTTCATGGCGCTTGCATTAAAATTCAAGAGCAGGTGTAAGGAATAAAGGAAACCGTTTCGGTCCGTAATGTGGTATTGAGAGAACAGGTTTCACTGCACCAGTCCTCAGGCACATTTCAGGGTATCTTTGATTTGATCTGTGCTACATTTGATTTGAATAATTAAGTTTTTAAACAATAAAACTAAGTTATAGTTGGTGGGCCAAACCTGTTTGTATGAAAGAAAGAAAAAAGAAACTTATAAAACTTTAGCCACCAAGAGAGGTGATCCAGCAGAAGGCCTGAAGCTCTGTTTTAGGCAAGAAGTGCCTGTTTTAGGCTCAAGGAGTGGCGTAGAAACAACACAAAACGTGCAGTTTCTTAGAAAGAAACTCAGTCCTGAAGTCTGCAAAACTTGCAAGTCTGAATTACCAAACTACACCAAGTATAATCAGGCACGTTCTGGCTTTCAAGGGAGAGTCAACTGGCCCTTACAAGATGAAGGATGTATGCTTTGAAGGAAAAGAAAACAATTTAAGAGTTTTTCTTACAAAACAAAGTGGGCATAATAGTATGCCATTGGGTAAAGCATGTATTTACTTCTCACCTCCCAGGCTGAGTCCTACAGCAGAGTCACAGACCTCACCCACAGCTCATCCTCTTCAGCCCTTTCAATATGAGCAAATGTGAGATGGTTTTGGAGCAAGAGTATGTCTTATTTTGGAAGAGCACCTAGTACATCTGATCACTGAAAGACGTCTACCACCAAGTGCCCCAGCATACACTGACCACTGTCCTGTGTCTTGCAGAGTGTCTAGGAGACAGCTGGGGTCTCTGTCTTACTCTTTTTCTCCTCTTTTTCACCTCTAGACATAAACCCCCCGCTTCACCTCCTGCTGATCAAAATGTAATACAAGGTAAATGAAAAATATAGTACAGAAACAATCTGACCAAGGAATTTTTCAGTCTCAGGGAAGAAAAAAAACAGAACAAAACAAAACAAAACCGCCCCAAAACATGGCAGAGGCGATGAGGGGACTGAGCGCAGCCCAAAAATAGTCCCATCCCAAACACCTACTGCTGCAATACCTCCTATTCCTACTTTGGGACCACACTCAAACTGATCATTAAAGAGCAAAACTTAAACACGAATACACAGACACTTAAGGACAGTGTTCCTACTACACGAGCTAACTAGGCAGGACGTCCTGTTATTTTCTATCTGATTTTCACATTGCTTTTTGGGTCAAAGAGAGGATAAAAATGTATGTCTCCAAGTGTATCGCTAGATCTTTGCTGTGATCCAGGACGCCAAAGCACACTTGGTAGAATATTTAGCTGAAGAATGTTGTCTGTAGTAGTTTTTATCAATACAGCAGCAAAGACTCTGGTTCAAGAGCAATTAAATGCTTTAATCGGCTCCTGCTATGGAAGCCGCAACCTCCAGCAGGTAAGCAGGGCAGGTTTTCCGCTGCCCCTCCTCTCCAGGAGTTCATTTGGTCTAATCCTCTCCAGCCAGCGCCTCCCTTGCTTCTTACCACTGCAAAACCTCTAATTCATGTTAACAACTAATTCGCAAGAAGTCTTCTAATTTTTTGAGATGTCAGATGCAGCATCAAGTATTTTCCCCTTTTATTTGACAAGTGTGATTCTGCTTGAGCTGTTTGTGTCAATGCTGTATAATAAACAGTATGTACCATATCTCGCAGCAGTAATGACACCACAGCAATAAGTGATCACAGCACGGAGTAGAATAATCGAGCACTAACAAGATGCAGAGAAACTCTGGTGTCTTTTCATCCACACTTGTAGTATCTTGCTGCTGACTTTCTGCACCTGGGATCTCTGCCCAACATGAGATTAAGGCTTCTCGCCTTGGAGGATCAGCGGCTATCCACGTCGGTCCACGCACCTTGCAAAGGGTCCTGATGCTACTCTTCATATCCTACCAGACAGCAGCAAGCACGCAGGGTAGGTGACTGTGTCGGGAAATATGAACGCTCACGTGTAAGCGGACCAGTTGACCACCAGCTCCTTGTGACTCCAGCTCTGCATCTCAAGAGAGGAGACCTTATCCCAGAGGGTTTCCGTTGCTGCTCCCATAGCACCTCAGCAAAAAGGGAGGAAAATGTCCGCTGTTCTCGCCCTTCTTCAGGCTCACGACACGTGTTTCCTTCAGGCTTAACTTGCACGCAACGGAACAAAGCCTAAGTCAGATATAACTTCCATGGTACCCCCAAAGTCCTTCCCCACCTCCAAAACAGCCCGAGTTTTCTTTTAATCACTCAAGGAAAAGGAAATTTGAAAGGAAATGCAGCTATTGCTAAGCCTAAAAAAAAGTTTTAGCAGAAAGACTGTAAAGCAGGCATTTTTAAATACAGTGCCAAAGACAGCCACCTCACTGATAACAGATGTCATTTCTGACACTGGTAGGGCTGAGAGGCAAATGCAAGACGACGTAATCTAGTGTTAAATTTGCTTTAGTATTTAAATCCTATCAGAATAAGTATAGCATCAAGTTACAAATAAAAGAAAAAAGCATATGAAGACTTAAACAGCAGCCACTGAAGGGTTTCTGCTATTAAGCTGTCATCAAAACAAGGTACTTTTGGACAGCCGGTGCTGTTTCTAACCCAGACGACCGCTCCGGGTGCTAGGCTCACAACTGCAGCCTTGAGGAACGAGTGCAATACAAATCCCACTGAAGACAACAAACATCACCTAAATAAACAAGTTTCACAACTATTACACAACAACAAATGCTTCTGCTCAGCATGTTTCAAACCAGGAGGAGGTGCGCCTTAACTGGTATTTGTGTTAAAACCATAACGGGGGAAAGAAAAGGGAGGGGAAAAAGTGCTTTATACATTTCTGCAGGTACTGAGTTCACATGGTAGCCTAAATAAACTAATAAAACATCCAACAGAATAAATCACAGCACTCCATTGCTTTTCAGACAAGTCAGCTGATTAAAAGCATTGCATCTATTCCTTTGTCAAAAGGACTTTTTCCTGTGCCAACCATCTAAATAGGTACACAAAGTAATACAATCACATGCAGTCACGCTGGAAATATGTGGCTGAAATACTGAGGATGAGGTGAGCAAATGAAGAGATCAGTGAGGAAATGCTCCAAAAATCCCCTAAACAAACTACCACGGAGGGGAAGGCAGGGAAGCAAATATCATTCCATATAAAAATTTTGGTTCAGAAGCATCTAAACACTGGCACCAAAATCCCTGAAGTTCAAATAATTGCAGCACCCCCGAGCTGGAACAGAACGGATGGCTGCTGAGCTGCTCCACTTTCGAGGCAGAACAATTTGCTTCCCTTAAAGCTTTCATCTTAATGATTTTACATTTCAGATGTGGCTATTCATGGGGGGAAGGCGATAACAGCTGTGTGTTTATGTATTCCTGCAACTTGCTGGGGAAAACCCTTTCTATCCATTTTCTGTGCAGTTTTCACCTTGGGCTGCTGACTGCACTAAGCAAAAAAATTAAAATAATCACTACCAACAAAACAAATGAAAAAAGTTATTCTTAGATCAGTTCCCGAGCTGGTTAATAAACACTGAGCCTGCTGTGTAACATGACTCCCTCGGTACTGACTGTACTGGGAATAAACAGGCAAAGTACACACATCAAGTCCAGAAAAAGCTGAGTCATGCAGCTCTCTGCCTCCCGCAGCCAGTGGAAATTTTTTTTTGGAACAAAACTCTTAAATCCCCAGGCAGAAAGGTGATGCTTGCTGAGCTTTCTGCCTTCGGCAGCGCGGTTGGCTTTGGCGTGGGAAGGGGTTAAGCCCTGCCGCCGTTCCTTGAATCCTCTCTTGACTAAGGGAAGAAGTTCGGCTGGGTCTCTATTTATAACTGAAGTTACATGCGAGGAGGAGAAATGGTCTTGTAGTTCCAACACATGACCGTGACTCAGGAGCTTGCCGCTCTATTCCCATTGCTATCGCTGTGACCTTGGATGAGAAAAATCTTCGGACTTCCAGTTACTTCCCAGTAATACCAACGCAGCGACTACGCTCCTGTCCGGGGTGAGCTGAAACTCCGCTGAATGCCAGCAAAAAGCTTTAATCTCTTTGGGAGGAACGTGACAGCGTAAGCAAAACATTTTATAACAATACGAAGTGTGCTGGAGCCACAGAGAGCCCTCGGCTATCCCGGAGCGACCCCAAAGGTCATTTTTCCTGCATGGCCGCAACAGAAAGCAACGGGATTCTCGTGTGTGGAGGGGAAAAAAAAAAACCAAACCCAAAACAAAACATACGATACCTTGCCATAGTGTTTTATATCTCGTTTGAGCGCTCAGGTCACTACACCCACAAATGGAGAGTACCCAGCTAAACACTTACTGAAAGTGCCACCCACGTGGACTTTCAAAAAGATTTTTAACCGGTTTACGTTGAAATGTAAAATATCAAAAACGTGCATCGGATGGAAATAGGATAAAACTGTTGCAAAATCCATCTCTGCCCCCAAACGAGCCCCAAACAAAACCACACACGTTTCTCCGGATGTAAACATATTTCTGCACAATAGCGGTCTTTTTCCAAGACATTCACTGCCCCAGTTAAATGCTAAATATTGATTAAAGCCACACCAGGTGGGCACTTAGAGTAACACTCAGTGTACTTCATACTGAGGGGTCCTGTCCCTAAATTTATAAATTCTTATTTATACAAGCTACCTGAGACAAAATGCAGCTGCCCCTGGAGCAACGTACAGGAGAGAGCACTGCAGGAGTCATCGGCAAGATCGCTGCACGGGTGTTTCCTTTTTATCCCCATTTTTAACAACCGGGCTCAGTTTTCCTTCCAGCTGCTGAACTATTTTCCTCAAGGAAAACCACAACAAGGAATGCGGGACAGGCTGTGTTGATGCACCAGCCCTCAAGGCTCTTAGAAAGTTTTCCCCTGGGTCGCTGGCCTGGACGGCAGGAGTTTGGCCTCGGATGCAGGTGAAGAAATCCCCTGCAGCAGCATAAACCGTCACTTGGTTCACAAGTGTGGAAGGATGGTGCCAGCAAGGATGTGGCTTTTAATTCTGAATCATCATTTATTTGTTGAGTTGGGTTTGCTCTGCCCTCCCACAGCCTGAAATCGAATCACTGTACTACCTAAACGACTGCAACCGTGCAGTACCCAATAAGCAGAAATCTCTCAGCATTCAGCTCTTAAAAAGTAAGAGGATTATAATTTAAAACCTGTATCTTCATTTCTACCTAATAAACTCACCCGCAGGCAAGCGCGCACCAGAACAGCAGTTCTTCAGACTGCCTCTCCTACAAAGCCAGCACCTTTATTTTTCCTCAAGCTTTGGTTTCTGAATGGTCTCAATTTTACGAAAGGTGTGTATCGGCACAAACTCACAGTGTCGGTAGAAGCAGCTGTCCTGCCTTCCCCCAAACCCAAGCGGTTTGCTCCCGTTCCCGTGCTCTTTCAGCAGCGGTGCTGGCTTCAAATGAGTGTGAAAGTGTTTAAAACTTCCAAATTACAGCAAGATTTTTTAATCTGATATGAAAAGCTATATTATTGCAAGGCAGAGATAACAGCTACAGCCAGAGCATCTGAGAACAGCCCAGAATCTCCTACAACCACAGCCTACAAGACACACTGCAAACAAAAGGCTCGTTTTTCCACTTGGGTGCTCACTTATGAACACCCACAGCATCAAGTGAAAGGGGCGAAGAGGTTTCTGCTCTTGCCACCTCCCTTGCCATCCTCCCAGAGGTTGCAGCACCTGCAGCAGAGGTGACTGAACTGGAGACAAAGCAGCTTTTGACGTAAAATTAGTATGTTGGCAATGGACAAAATAAAATACTTTTTAACTAAGTTATTGAGCTCTCAACAGTGGCATCTCTGGAGACGCCCAGGATTCAGCTACCTCACCGTGGAGTTAGCGACCTGTGGGAAGAGTTCAGATAGCAAAGAATTAGATCTTTTAATCCACTTGCACTCACAAATCAACACCATGAGAAGCCAAAACAGCCACACAAGCCCTCAGTGTCTCTCTGCCCCTCCAGTCTCAGTTTTGCTCAGGGTTACGTTATCAAGCTAGAAACACCCACCTTGGTGACAAATGCACAATAAAAACATAACACCTACATCACTTCAGTAGCCCTCCCAATGGCTGCACGCACAAGCAATAAAGTTCTGCGGGGAAAGAGAAATAAGTGCCAAAACAGCTCACAGAAATCTTGCAGGAGTGAACTGCACTTGACAGATCAAAAAGCATTGCCTTGGACCGGTACCAATGTCACTACAATACCTGGAAACCTGTGCTGCAACCATCTCAGGTTAGTTCCTGCATCTGAACACAAACATGACATTACTCAGCTCCAGGATTTCTTCTGAACATTGTTGATTTTTACTACTATTTTGGTAACTAGATGATTCAAATCTACCTTTTTTTTTTTTTTTTTTTCCTCCTGGTATGCCCTGCAGTCAGCAGAGCGGGGTCACGGCAGACTTCGAAGCTGCTGTCTGCAATGACTTGTAAAATGTGAATCATTTGAGTATGGTAGGAAAAAAAATCTGTAGTATCTGCAATATATGGAACCAGCTCATCTGCAAATATTACAAACGATGATGGAGAAGCCTGAATTATTAAATTTATTCATTTCAGGCTTTTCTGCACAGTACCCTCTCCAATAATGCATAAAAGCATATTCTCACACTGCTCCTGTGAACTACCCCAGCTTTACAGCTTTAAAAATAGCACAACAGCAATTAAACCAATAAATAAGGACAATTCCCCTCTAAACGCTCGCAGTTTGGCTTTCATTATTTACAATGATACTTCAACTCATCGCATCATCAAATACACTATCAGATTATTCTTTTTAAATATAAGTCCTCATTCACAGCTACATGTTCAAATATGCAGGTTTTTTGGTATACATCGTGTCAAGAATTTCAAATTTTTTAAGCACCTCATTTGCAAATTATCCAGCATCACTGAAATCAGCTTGTCCTCATCATAGCATCTCTGTAAAATAAAAATACATAGCAGTTCTACTCTGCTGACTCTCTATAAGCCAGTGCTGCTACCCTGTAAGATGCATCAGTAGCTTGGAAACCCTCTGTTTTTCTGCATATATTGGTATATATTACTTGGAATATTCAAAGCCCCATTAAAATCAATGATGCAAGCACCAGAGCTCTTCTGTGACACTGAACAGGTTATGCAGATTAAAAGGTTTCCATTTTAAAACAGAATTTAACCCAATTACCGTGCAAATACTCTGCTCCTCATGAAGGGGCTGGGACACCGGTACAAAAAGTCTTTGCACGTCAGATTTACTAGGAAGCTTCAAGGTTTGGATTTGGATGGAAGCAAAGAGTAAACAGGAACTGTGGCTGTTTGGCATGTTTATTTAGATACGTAGGGTTTTTTCCAAAAGCCATTTCCTGAAAATGCCAGATACTTGGTTAGCTCCAGGTGTCTCATCCTATAAAGGCGGTGTGGATTTTAGGGATTCACCAAACTGCAGACGAGAAGACTGCGCAGAGAAGAGCCTGCACTGCTTGCAGCAGTCGGCATCCTCACTTCTCCTCCTCCTCACAGGCACACTGGTTTCCACTCCCTGCTTTTTCCATAAGCCCAGCCTTTAGGAGAATTCCCTGTGTTGGCAAATACGAAACTCAGCCTTTAAAAGGATAAAAATATCCTGACCCAGGAGGAACTACTTCTCCCACAAATGTGGCTCAACCATTGTTATCTCTATTCCTCTGCAGCAGTTTGTCTTGGGGTATATCATCTGTGTCATTACCTGCCCTGCTACATTTTTAAGAACCTTTTTTATGGCTTCATATGATTTAGCGTCACACGTTCGAGCGGGCAAAGGCAGCAAGCTGAACAGGGAAACAGAGTCCCAAGTCACAACCGCAGAACTACAGGCATTTTTCTTACTTTAACATAAATAATCAGATTCCCACGGAGGGAGGGCAGTGAAGGAAACGTGGTTTCCTCTTCCCCGGACAAAGACGGTTTGTGCAAAGGACAATATAGAAACAAGATACGCACTCCTTTCCTTCCGGCTTAAGACACTGTGGTTACTATTCCTGTAGGGATGTTACGAAGGAGGAGGGTGAAAAGCAAAAGCAAGACAGAAAGTGTCCCTGTTTGACGCGCTACCTCCCCGAAGTTCAGGCTTACCCCGTGTTTTTAACATAATAATTGCAATTATTTTATCAGCAGCTATACTGCTGAATGCAGCTGTCCATTAACACGATGCTTTATGCAAAGGTAAATATAACACGCAGTTTTGGGGAGGAAAGAACAATCTTTCTGCTTTAAGATTAAAAAAAAAAAAAAAAAAAAAAAAAAAAGCACAGCGCTCAAGCTGATAAGCCCATGCCAAATTTCAGACCACAGTGATGTGGTCAGCTGAAGATGCAGAGCGAAACATTTAAACAAGAGTAATTTTGAGACATTGGGGTGGACAGATGTCCTGCTGCCGGCTGTCCGCCTCCCAAAGACGCTTGTTTATTAAATCCATCAACACGGAATGTGCCTAGGTTCAAAACCGTTGCTAACGAAGGCACAAGGGCAAGGATAATGCTACAGTAGATTAGCATTTCATAACATCTGTAAGTACTAGTATGGATTTACTTGGCTTCTTACAGAGACTGAAATGACAGTCCCTGCCTTGACTGCAGCACATGGCTCGCAGCCTGGGGGTGGTCTGCTAATGACCATTACATAATTAAGTGAATTGGTATTTTCCGTAATAAAGATACTCAAAAATATAGAGTGTATGCGCGTGCCTGCCTGTGTTGGGGGGAGAAACTCCAACATCTCCACTGTTGGAAGCAGATCTGTGAATCTCAGCAGAGAAACCCTTGAGTTTACAAACTGCCTTTCACTTGTCCTATAAAGTTTTGCCCCAATTTAACTGGAAAATGAACTTTGAAGATGAATACTTGTGCTCCGGAACACAACCTGCAGTCAGCTGAGACCCCTATTCCATGCTAATGTCAAAACAGCATCAGCAAGCTTGCAGCCTTCCTCCTACTTTCCCCCAAGAGCCAACAAAAAGCTCCAAAAATCTGACATCATCTATCAATCTCCAAGGTTGTTTCCATCCTTGGAGATATGCAAAACCCAAGTGGACATGGTCCAGAGCAACCTGCTCTAGCTGACCCTGCCTTGAGCAGGCACTTGGACTAGATGATCTCCAGAGGTCCCTTCCAACCTTAACCATTTTATGATTCTACGGCAGCAATCAGATAAAATGTTCAAGTTCCACTGCGTTACACTGAAGCCCAAAAATACCATTGCGTATAACTTTGTGCAAATTCAGGCAATTTAAAGCAACTAAATAAATTACTGGTTTCTAATGGCACCAGGAGGAGGGGTCTACAGAGAACACAGGTACAGCCCTTCCAGGCTACAAGGAGCCAAAAGTGGAATTACTGCCCTGTAACCATCAAATCCTTTTGTGCTCTTTGTTGTGAGTGGAAAGCAGCACATCAAGACTTCAGCTCGCAGGAGAACCACGCTGTTTATTGATTTCAAACCTTCACCCCTCTTGGGTAGGTCCCGCCTACTGAAGTTATGAATGGCTCCGGAGGTTATTCTTCAGTTCCCCGGTCTGACACAACAGCTAACGGTGGACTCCAATAATTCAAGGGCTCCTTCTCCCCAGTTTTATCTGTGTTTATGGGATACTTATGCCCCCTACATTTACAAAACGCAGACTGTGTAAAGCTCTGACTTTTGTGCTGACTTTGGTGTTTATTGGGACATATTGCCTTCTGCAACACATTGTGTTTAAAACCTACATATTTTCTGGAGCATGCAAGAAAACATCCATTAAATTGCATGGAACAGAAGGTATTGTTACAGAAGGAATACCAGAATAGAAATTATTAAACATAAGAAAATGGCAAGTTGCCTCACATTATTTTGTCTTCTTATATTATGAACAAAAATGTGGTTCAACAAGTAGTAAAGTCTGAAAAACATCAAAATAAAGCACAGTCCACATGACTGCGAGAACAGACAATGTGCACAGGGAAGTCCTGAAGAAAGGGATCTGTAGAATTTTAAAACAGCTACAGAAGAGTTTGATTTTCTACTAAAAATGCTATTTCAATCAAAAAAAAAAGTTACTGGCAATTTAAAAACTGCTTTTGATTCACAATAGTATCACAAGCCAAAAGAAAACTCTTCCGCTAGATCATGCATCCCGGATGCGTTGTGTGGCCAAGACACCTACTGCGAGAGCTTTCTTATTCAAAATAACTCAGTTTACACCAGGGTGGATGGGCCAGGGAAGACTCGAGCCAGGCTAGGGTTACTCCTGAAAGAAAAAGCTCAAGCAGCTGTAGAAAAACCACATTATCTTCCCCCGCTGGGCACACAAGACCACACGGAGAAGTATTAAACACACCTCTCCAAGCAGTAATCCCCTGCAAAATATAGTAGCAGCAGTGAGGGGGCGGGTCTGCAAGCAGACCTAGTCCTAACTAGACTCGGCATTTGTGCTGCAATCTTTCCTTTGCACACGTCCCTGATAAAACTGTAACAGATTTTTCTTTCTTTCCTTGTTACAGAAAAAATTAAGGCTGTTTCTAGTCCTTCCGAAGTGCACAGATATTAAAACCAATTCATTCATCCCACCTACGTCGTGCCCTTTGAAAGTCAACTGTTTCCAAGGTTAAATAATTATTAAAGTTAATAGCGTTAATTGACATCTGAAGCTACATTATGTCTTCCCCGCTATCCCACATCTCCCTTCCTGCAGCTCTTACACCCAGCTGCTCTCCCAAAATTAGAAGACACCCATGAAGTTGAGCATCCCTACGCAAAAGCACCCCGAAGCCCAAAAGGCACCGACAGCAGGTGCTGAGACACAGACGTGCTTTACGTTTCCAGCACAGAATTGCCCAGATTTAAACTAAGGAGGTAAAAAGCACAGCAATGAATCAAAAATAATGAAATACCTTATATGACCAAATACTCCCAGCATTATTAACGCAATCAAAAACCTACTAATCCTATTACAAACCAGAGAGTTCAGCTGCACTTCCAGCAGGTCTTTAACACAAAGGCCCAAAGAAGATTACACTTCTCCTGGATTTATCAGCTATTAAATAACTCGCATTTTCAAATCTCCACCTGCAGTCATATATTCCTGCAAGCTCAGAATTAGCAAGCTGCATTAAAAATATGCGTTGCAAAGAAGCCTGACCCAGATGTACAGAAGCACGCACAAGAGAAGAAGTGAAAAGTACAGGAGGTCAAATTCTTGACTGCTCAGAAAAAAATACATTAATGCACATGTCTGGGAGGCAGGTTTCTTGCCCACAAAGCACCATCAAGAGTTTAGTTGTTTAAATTTTCTTTATCCTCATTATCTGGTAGGGACGGAAGACCCAAGAAACCGAAATCTGCTCTTCAGAGGGGCAGCATGTGCATGCAAACTTCTCTCTTGGCCGGTCCAGCCCCGATTTCTTCACTTACGCAAGGAGAGTTTAATCTTTCATTCTGTGTCCACATCATTGTGGCCGCAAAGACGATTGCTAATTAATATCCTGACTGACAACCATACCTGCTCTACAAATTACTGGATTCTGCGTGTTCTTAATCGGCACAAAATCCGCTATAGTGGCACCTTACATAAAACAAGGAGGTTCGTGTACGGAAACGCTCTCTGGGTGAAGAGTTCCCTGCAAAGCTTAGAGAACCGACTCTGACCAAGGTGTCCACCAAAGATGCTCTCCTAACACAGAAAATGACTGACAGGGTGTTTGCACAAACAAGACGATGAAATTAGGGAGCCCCTCGTGCTCCAGGGGCTGTGGAAGGTTATTACCTGACTTTACACATAGCAAAGTATACACAGACTCGGATAACAGGGAATAGCTGCATTTGGGGCAAGACGAGTGTAACGCGTCGTTCGCAGGCAACAAAACACAGAAGGCAGCTGCCTCCAACACGAGGAGCGAACAGCTACCGTAACACTCGTTACGTCCCCGGGCACCTGACTTATCACAGAGCACGAATGGGCTGCGTTACGATTAAATTACATTCCTCCTTCCATTCCAATCCGTTAATAAACATCACTTTATTAAAAGCATCCAAAATCTAAATTGGGCTACGAATGATGGGAGGGAAGTATTGAATAAACATCATGGTTATAACAGGATTCCGGCTCCCATAGAAAGGATCCAAGATAATAAAAGAGGGGCTTGGGGGTTGCCTATAAACACGCCACAGATGGCACACAGACATGCTTCCTGGCACAGATTCCCAGACCTTAAGGTATAAAGGAATGTCTCACTGCTATTACAAACGCTAATTTAGCGATGGTGACATTTTTGAGGACCAGAATGAGACCACAAAAGTCTTTTCACTTAAGGCAAAGAACCAGATGGTAACAAGTTTCAGCTAGTACAATCTGTTTCGGATTTAAATCAGCCACCTAAAAGTCAAGGTCTCTGCACACCAAGATCCTGAGAACTCGGCTCTCTTGCACTTTTGTTTCCTGCGGGTGTATCTCAACATTGTCAGAAACAGATAAGGGATTATTAAACACAGCTGTCAATAACTACAACAGCTTCAGAGTAAGGTCTCAGTAGATGCCACAGGGTCCTCTGCTAACTGGGTACTCCATCACTTTAGCCTAAGAAGTAGCCGTGGGCACAAAGTGCCGATCTGCTCAGTGCACAGCATGTTCTTAACAAGAGCTAAAACTTTCCCTGATTACAGAGGAAATTCCTGGCAATTTGCTCCAAGCATGGTCAGTCGGTGCTTACAAACTGTGGTCCCGGACTAAAAGAATCCCTCGGCATGCGCATCAGAGCCCGCAGTTTTAAAGCTGAGGCAGAGAAAGCCAAGAGTCTTTTCCAAACCATTCCCCTCTTGCGTTGCTTCATCTCACACGCCAGAACCTGCCACACTTGTTCCTTGGGATCCTTCAAAGCACTCCTCGGTCACGAGGAGGGATGAAATTGTCTTCTCCTGATGCCCTAAGCTTCGCACGCTGCCTCCTGCTCGTGGTACAACTGGAAGAGCCCTCTCCTTCTCTTTTGATCACTCACCGGACAGAGGGAAGCACTCTTCTGCTGCCTCCTTCCAAGCCCCAGTCTGGTTGCTTTGGAAGGCCTCCGCTTTCTCGTTATTCCCATCTTAAGGCACGACTACACCATAAATTACTGTAACGTACAGCCGGAGCGGGGGGCAGATTTACAGCGTTTCAGCTGCTTTGCGTTAACTGCCTGTGTGAATGCTCTTTGCCTGCACTACTTGTACCGGACTATCTTACATCCATCACGGGATGAGACTGCTCAGGCAAGCAGTTACCTGCGGTGCTGGGCACACTGTGAATTCAAGCCCTACCTGATCTCAGGATAACTTGCTCCGGCAGCCATGCCCAAGGAGAAACTTCTCTACTCCTTTTTCAATGACTTCTCCTTTCCTCTGTATGCTGAGAAAGCGAACTGTCTCAAACCAGCCACTTCTGAAGTCCGTAAGCCAAGAGAGGAGGCAGAGGAGATGTGCCCCTCCTCTCCCAGTCAGTACGAGGGGCCCTTTCACGCAAAGAGCAACAGAAATATGAAATTTTATGTGCGTGGGGCCACATCTGGCCATAACATCACTGCAGCAACATGTGCTGTGCATTCCCCAATGCCGGCAGAGTTCAACACATTCCTGAGAGCAGCAGTATGATTTCAAGGCCCTGGAATTTGGGAAGCAGAAACGCTGTCTCTTGCTGCGGAGACGGGGGTGTGGGACTGTTTCACATCACTGCCAAGCTCTTCTCGTTTCGCTGCAGAAACTAATTCCGAAGGGCAGCAAAGTGCCAGAGACTGGTCATTATGAAAGACTTTGGAGGAAGTCGAACAGCAAGCCCTTCTCTTGTTTTCGCTACGTCAAATGGAAAAGGTAGAAGAATAAGCAAAAAAGACACCAAACCACAGCACCGCACAACTGTCTGTTTCTGTTTACTTAAATAAAGTTAAAGGAAAGCCAGCTGCAAAGGTACAACATACATCTGCACCTGACTTTTCTTCCCACAGGAGACACTAAATATCCCATACGTCTCCTGGTCTGTGGTTCCCAAAGTCTCTCTTACAGACCACTCAACACGATGCTGTCATCTTGTCACGGAGAAGTTTGCAGGCCTAGAAAGGGGTCCAGTGCCCAGAGCTTCTGTAAGGGACGGTAGTTCCTTTTATCACTTACTAGTCATAAGATTTTAAGATATTACCTAATCTCCCATCACTCAGACTTACTGGAACAGGGAGCTTCAGAGCAGCCAGGACAGCGAGGGGACCACTTGTGGAACCGCAGCACTTATTAACCCTCCATTCTCCTTTGCAGCACGGCTTCTGCAAGATCCCCGCTTGAAGAAACTGGTAAGCGACTCTGAGCCCCAAGAGGAGGGATGCTGAGATGCCTCTAGATAAAAGCAAGGGACTGACCTCTCTGCTGAGCCCTGGACTGACAGTTAGCACTTGGAGTAATTTGTGACCACACAAGCAAGTAACACCTATTCTATCACTGGCAAAATTCTTCTTAGACCTAAACGACATCCGAAGCTCAAAAACATACATTAATATTTTCATTCACTACTGCCTAAACAGCAGTCCCTACCTTGGAAAGACTCAGTTTTATGAGCATTCATTAAGTCACAGTTCTGGGGGAGAAATCAGTGACCCCTTAATCAGATTCTAATTCAAATGAAGTGGTCTCTTCCTTACCTTCTTAATTACTCTGTCAAATCCAGAACACACCCACCCCCACCCCCGCCATGCACAAACACACACCTCTACGTTAGGCACGACTGGACAAACGCAAAGACAACCTTTGTTCAGTGTTCAATCATCAACGTAGCGTGGATTCTTAAGATACAGTGTAGTTTGTGAAGTGTTATATTGCTGTTAAAGAAATCAGTAATAAACCATTCATCAGAATACCACGTCAGCTCTGGTCCCTTTATCTGAAAAGGGAAATAGCAGGATTTAAGTGGTCCAAGAACGAGACAAAAAGAACAATGACAGCATGGAAAAACTTTCAAGTGATGAGAGATTTAAAGGATTTTGATTGTTTACCTAAAAGAAAATAAATAAATGAAGTCATGATAAAAGTTCACAAAACTACAAGCAGTCTGGAAATAGGAAACTGCCACTCACCTCGTTTCTTAACGCAAGCACAAGAGGGCATTCAATGAAACCCACAGGAGAAAAATGATGGATGCAATGAAAAGGTAATACTTTCATCCAACACACTGCTCAACTGGGGAATTTCCTACCATAATATAATACTGAAACTCAACACCTGACAGGGGTTGAAGTGAGATATACGCAAGAATATTCAGAATTCTAGTGTTAAAAAAAAAAAACACCTCACCCTAAAGTTTACCCAAACCTCTAACAGTTCAGGGGTATGGAAAACTTTCTCTGGGGACACGTTACCCTGTAACTGCTTATGTCAAGAGTCTTGAACCCCTTTTAAACCTTACTGGTGGAAGTGTCCCAAGTGTAGGCACTTTCATTTTAACTCTTCACCTCCAGCTGCAAATGAGAGGGTCAACTGATGGGACACCACAAGAGTGAAAAGACCTGGTCAGAGGTACTGTGAATGAACAGAAACCACTATTTTTGCTGCTTTGCTACCGAATCCCAGCTTCGTAGGAATCACTTAGGGAAAGCTCTCCAGACCTCACTCCTCTATAGTCCCAAAAGCGCACAATGACCGATGCTTTGCCTGGCTTATAGCCTTGGATCTTGCTTTTTCTTCCTCTCACTAAGCACGCAAGGGCCAGCCCCATACAGTCAGAGGACAAATATCTTCCTAGAGCCCTCGGGGATCCTCAGCTGACATGGAGGACGTAAGGTCAAACTGCTCCTACTAGCAGAATCGGAGTGACACAATCTGACGCTCATTTCCAAGACGATAAGAGCCAGAACAGGAAACGAGTGTTTTCCCCGCTAGCTGGAGTGGTGATTTGGCACAGAGCCCGCCGACTACGTACACACTGACTCAACAGGAAAATATTAAGGGAAGAAAAAAAAACCTTGATTAGAATATTTTTTCAAAGAGGCTGCCTAGAATGTTCTCTTTCTTTCCCTCTTATCTGCCACATGATTAGCTTCCCTCTGTTGACAAGGTTTACCAGGAATGAGTTTCTTGATACATGACACAAGCCAGACAGTATTTAGGGTTTGATCTGCAACCCTGCTACGTTCTCCCTCTGTCATGTGAGGCTCAGTCTTCAAACCAGAGACTTTATTTCCAACAACCATGCAGCGAGAGTGCAAGAAACGGCTCCGATACCACTGACTAATGCCTGCAAGCTACTTACGATCCTGAATAGATACTTCAGCCTTTAATTTCCCACTCCATAAAGGATGAGCATTTGCGCATTTTCAAACATGACAAGTTCCCAGTTTTCCCACCAAGTTTTATCTAGAATGGCTAATATTAAGGTGAAGTGTTCCTTACATGACCTTATTTGTTTTCACGCATCTCCTAGTCTAAAAGGTCAGTTGCAGTTTAATATTTCATCCGAATTAAAGAGGCTGGCAGGGGGACGAGAAAGCTTCAGTTCTCCCAGCGCTGCAATACGCTCGAGGCTCTCACCACCACCTCGCCGTGGCGCGCAGCCGTTCCCAGTCCATCCTCGGCTTGTCATCCTGCCTCCCCACTTAACATCTTCTTCAGAAAGAAACCGCACTTCTTAATAGCCGACCTACTCACGTCTTCCTACTTTATTCCATTTATTCTAACAAGTATAAATTAAACAAGAGCAAACAAAATAAAAGGCTTTCCTCTGTCTCAAACCTCAGCGCTTTTACATATCCCACTTTGCCCGATCCTGTATCTTTTATCTCCCCTCTTTCGGTGCCCCATTACCTGTCTCTTTTGCCCCTTCCTTTTTTAAGATAAGCTGCTCCACTCTCACGTCAACCCCACAGAATATTCATCTAATAAAGACTACAAAAAGACCAATTTATCCCACATATCTTACTAAACGCTATTTCTCCATTCTTATTATAACTCCTATTTATCTCTTCTTCTGTACTTTTTTTGTAATCAGTCCTTTGTCTCGTTCCTTTTATTAGCATTCATTTTTGTAAGTCATTTTACTGTCCCGCTTCTTAGGAGAATTACAGAATTGCAGCATCCTGTACAAAACATCTGAAATGGAAAATCCCTAACAGAGGACATCGGGCACTTTTACGGCGTTCGAAATGGAAGTCGGGCCATGCCCCAAAGCAGCCTAAGCCAACGGCAAAGCACATTCCTCATCATTGAGTATTTCCTATAATTTTTCAAGTTGCTTTTAGTTTCTGTTACAGAATCAACAATGAACTGATGCCTAATAAACCTGAATGCTACCTATATGTCACTGCAAGGTTTGAGCCACATAAAGACATTACTCATTAATCAAGTTTTATACACTGGTCACAGACCAGTCAGCTACGTCAAATTTTGAGCAGCAAAGCTGAGAATCAGACAAGAGGAAAAGCAGGAGGCTGGGAATGCTCTGCTCCAATGCCAGGTCTTACCTGTGAAAGCCCAGGGGACGATGCATGTCCCGGTGGCGTTGCAGCAAGATTTGGGTGTCCCTTATTTATTTCATGTGCAGTGTAAGGGGATGGGGCAGGAGGACCCGGTTGTCTTGCTACTTGTGTTACCTGTGTGGAGATAAACTGTTAGTAAAACATAATATTAGTAATCCAATCTGTATAGAGACTGTAANAGTCACTGGTGGAAATGTGTAGGAACTGGATGAGCTTTACTGCTGGGGTCTTGCTTTGCAACATCCCTTTGACTTCAGGCCTGGGATCTTCCGATCTTTCCATTATAAGCCGTATCAAACAATATTGTGATTTGGCAAAGGGATACACATTACCAGTGACCCAAAAAACAAAGTAAGGGGAAAATTTGCACACTTCTCTCCAAAAAGGTAAAAAAGGACCGGACAGAGGCGCTGTTATCTGAAGGGTTTGCCACCAGCAAAGAATGAAATACCAAAGCAACTCTTGCATACACTGATCTCCTTTCTCAGCTTCTATAAAACAATACTAACCAAAACACATTAAGCAAAATGTTGTAAAATATATTCACGGCATATATACTTGCTCCACTGTACTATCTCCATGATGTATATTTTAAATATACTTTATATAGTCGCTATAGTAAAAAAAGGGGAATCAAAGGAAAAAAAAGAATCACACAACCATTGGGTGACACCCCCCAGCAATTCAACACAACTAAGTTATTGCAGATTTGCTTAAAGCTCGTAGTACAGAAGTCCAGCACTTGCTTCTCACTGAACTTTTCTCAGACCTACGTTTTGCTTGCTGAAAAGCACCACTTCGCTATGGGCACTTAAAAGCACAAAACCAGGCAGTGCTCAGAAGGAGACGTTGCCACTGCGTAGGTAGATATGTGCGTGCATATATTTCCCCAGCATCGGAAAAGAAGGCAGAAGGAAATTCCTGGCTCTTGATCTTTAACGGAGCATTAGCACCAAGCTCCAAGAGAGCAAAAGTCACAGAGTTCATGACTAAGTGCTTTTTCCAAGTCATTTTATCACACTCCAAGTATCGATGCCTGTCGTTATATTACCTAAACCACTAAAACAGCTGCACCAGCAACAAGAACGATAACGTGCAATTTCTCGAGGCCTGGAAATGGCCCAGAATCGTTCGCCATGAGAAGATTTACAGCACCCTTGTGCTCATCGGAGAAAAGGGTGGGTCAAGTCAGAGAACCTCATCCTCTGTCCCCAGCTGGATCCTTCCCTTCCCCAGGGAGGAATCATCTCTTTTTTTTTTTTTCTTTTTTTGGCTGATCTAGATTGGCAGGTGTGCGCACACAGCCTCAGTCAGCTGAATCAAAACCAGCGTTACAGAGAGCATCATAAAACTTTCCATGTCCCATCCCCAAGAAAATCAAAGTCTCTTACATGACTCCTAAGACAGCCTTGAAAGACTTGTCATGTCAATCATGCAGTAGTCGGTGTTTAGAAGTGACTATGTATCATGATGGATATAAGAAAATGCAGTTAAGGGAGGGAGAAGGAAGCAAAGGCAACACAAAATACAAAGAAATCATTCATATAAACAGCCCCATCAGTAGGTTGAGTGCGTACTCATCACCAAGATGTCTCCCTGAATGTCGCTTCTTGTGGAGAAAGAGAGGTTATTTTGCAATAGCTGCGGTACTTCAAACACTGCCGGCTTTTATCTCCCTACGCTTAGAAGTGCGCACACCATCCCAACCGAGGCCAAAGCCATCCGAAATCCTCTGATCTCCAACAGCACCCAAGTCCACACAGACGTTTGACAAGGGGGGTGGGGGCACTAATAATATCCCAGGTTAGTGTAAGCATTCAACAGCCCTCTTCAGAAATTAAAACATGCAAATAACCTAGGTTGGAGGTTAATTAAAGCCTGAAAGGAATGCTGTTCTGAATTGGGTATGAGATCTGGAAGTCAAACCAAAAGGAAAGCTGTGGAGCTGCGTGAACGACGGTCCACAGGACACCCTTGTGCAATGCAGCAGACAAGCAGCAGATATATTACAGGCACAAGTCTAGACCTACTAAAATTTGCTTGGGAGCCTAATTAAGGCAACAGAACGATCACAAAATCCTACCACCCTGATACCTTGGCAGCAACACACTTGGACAGGATCTAATGGGAGTCTACCACTGACCTGACAGGACTTCCTACGATTAGCCAAGTCTAGCTTAGTGGACCCACAAAGAAAGATCAGTTGCCCTTCCAGCACAAGCAAAAGCACAGTGCCTTTCATGCCAGCTACAGCAACGTAGGTATTTCTACGCCTTCCTCTTGGCTCCTCCAACAAATTATTTATGAATAAACTGAAATGTAAGATTTGAATGTTAACAGGTGATAAAGAAGGACAAACTTGCAGTACTTGTGCGTTTATTCAGTAATTTTAAAAAAATCAACTAGGGAGAGACTCTATGAGCTCATCACTTGTGTTATGGGATGTTCGCCCTCATAGTGCCAGGGGTTTGGTTTTCGGTTTATTAAATGGGATTCTGCACAACATAAACTTGGTCTGAGATTACTATGGAAGGAAATATCCTTCTTAAATCTAGAGATTAAATTATTCTCCTAAAAATGGATATGCAAAATTACATATTAATTTGCTAGGGCATCATTTTCTTTTTTCCTTAACTGAGTAGCAAGAGGCTAACTTTAGTTTTCCAGAAGCCTTAATCCTGTGTTTTAAAGGAAATAATGAACGAAACATGAAATAAAAACTCAGACTGGAATTCTCTCTTTTCCTTTTGAGCTTAAATCTTTTGGTTTTAGCACCTTTCACAAGTCTCGGATTATTCTTCCCCCTCCAGGTACCTAATTTCAGATACATAGTTATGTCCATGAAACATTCAGGTTTGATCAAATGGATGGGGCATGCCACAAAAATCCCTCGACCTCGGGGACAATAGTTTATCATAAGAACTGCTCTTTTCCTAAACAAATAAAAAAAAAAAGGGTTCAGACTTGGACAGAACCTCTTTCCTTCCAGCATTCAATTTATTCGCTCAGCCTGGTGCAAACAGCTTCAAAGCAGAGCTGCCAGCACCCGAGGAACCGAGCATCCCTCCTGCACGCTTTGCAGCCTCCACCGCAGCCGGGCAGGGGAACGAGTCGGCCTCCTGACCCAGATCCTTCCTTTAAGCACGGCATGGCTGGAGCAGCTAATCCTCCCTAATCTCTCTTCTACAGGATTCTCTTCATCGCAGGAAGATCCCTTTAAAGGGCACAAAGGCGAATCACAGTACCTCTCCTGGGTGTGAAATTACTGGGGGGCCACCAACGGGCACCCCGTTGCAGAAAAGCCACCAAATGAACACCCAAAGAAGCGAATGATGGAGTCAAGCCTTAGTCACCGAAAATTTGGGGCAAGTAGGTTCTTCAAGACCTCACTTTCAGATTACCTTCTTTACCATCAGCTGGCACTGAGCTGGGCAACCTGACACGAGGTGGTATCGACTCCAAAGAGACACAGTAAGATTGCAATTAATATAGAAAATTTAAATCAGCGTTGGATCTAGCCATGCTACAGAAACTCTGCTCCAGGCTACACCCGACCAACTTACATGCCCTTCTCTCCAAATAGGTACATCAAATTAACACTCGTTTCTAATCAGTTCACATCCAGGAGTCACTGTTGTTCCTTAGCTTATAGAAGTTTATCCTAACGTATTTTTGGTCCAAGCTTCAGCACTTGAGATCGCAACACGTTACTGAGGCAGTTACGAACCTCCACCGTAATCTGCCAAAAAAGGGGTTTTGTGTCAGAACTAGGATGTACATTAACACGGTTATTCTTCTTATCTGATTCCCAGCTCATGCCTCATGCTGAATTTGGAGGGCACATCTGCTTCTCATCATCGCTCCATATTCATTTCATTTTCAATAGAAATCAGCCCCCGTTACTCTGGGTGCAGGCACATGTGGTGGCCTGTGATATTTAAGGTCACCTTTGGTGCAGTTCCCTTTCTTTTAGAAGTCAATGTCTTTCCCCCAAACTCCAAGCCAAAGAGCTTCTTTGAATATATTTCTTTGAAATATTTTACAACAGAAACAAAATTTCATTCTTCTTCCATTCCCCTCTCCAGATTCCACAGGTTTGCGATCTTACAGCAGACGTAAAAGTAACTGCGTTAATTTCTTGCAGTATAAAGAATTAGGAAACACCATGCAAGAAGCTGCTGACAGGACAAAACCCAAATCTTTATGTCCAAAAGTAGTTCTTATGATATGGCATTCTCCATTTATTGATGAGGGGAAATTATTGCAAGATTATTTCATTGAAATGAGTACGATTTGCTTTAAAATAATTCTACTGCTGGATTTATTAAAAAAAAAAAAACAAAAAAAACCAAACCAAAACAAACCACAACAGAACAAAACCCAAACCAAAACACCACCAACCCTACCAAATACCAGTATTTTCTACAGTATACCATATAAAATAAATGAAGATGACAAATAGTTAGGGGGTTTTGTTCTTAATACCAGTATGATTTCATTGAGAAAGAGGTTCTAACAAAGTTTTGTTGGGAATTTTAAGCGTATCCAAGTTCTCGGGCAAACCTCATTTAATCTGAGAAATCACACTTTGCTTCTTCCTCACCTCCTATCTCTGCCCTACAGGAAAATGTGTTCCTCTGATTTTACTTCAGGGGTGATTATTGGGGCTCATGGCGAAAGCCACATGATTTTTCCATTCCCATTTTTGGCAAGCAGCACGTAGTTGTGGAAAAAAAAAGAGCTCAGGAATGCGCAACTGAGGTCCCGATAATAAATGTGAAAAGGCACGGAAAGGATAACCGAATTATTTTTCATCTTTATCTAACTAAAAATAGTGGTTTCATCTGTGGGTTACCCATATCTCAAATGATTCATCCTCCCACCCCATGCATGACAAACTATACGGGGAGTATAGTATACAGGGGAATATATAATTTCCCTGTATACATAATATACAGGGAAAACACCAAGGCAGCTCAGAGTCACTGCGCAGTGGTATCAGACCACAGACCTCTTCATAAACCAGCCGTCCTCCGCCAAAATACACATATTTGAAAACTGTGGTGCGTAATCCATGTGGAAAACCACACGCGATGACCAAGCAAATAAAATGTGGAAGTGAAATGCAGTTCCTGGGTGCTGAAGATGGTGCTCTCTTTCATAGCTCTGTACTACATGACTTCTGTAAAATCTAGACAAACTATATATAAAAATCATAAACTACAAAATGACCTATTTGTTGCAAACCCAGATCTTAAATACACGATGCTGCTACTCGTGTAATAAACTGCAGAGACCTATGATGAATGAATTTGTCAAGGACCTCCAATCACGTGCCTCTTCCATCCTAATTCATTTTTTTCTTAGGACTTACTCTACATTTGCAATCTGCCAAGGGTTTCAAATAGAAGCTCAAAAGGAACCTAGCTGAGAAATTTCTCTCCTTTCCCTAAAGGATGAAATTTCCTTTCAAACTTGTGTTTTCTTAAAGCCTAGAACCAAGATACAGGAATAGACGCCAGTGCTGGGAGTAACATATCAAGGAGTGACATTTTTCCACACTGAAAAGCTATTTTAGGTCATTCTTCACAGTTACTTTTGTATTTTACATTAATTTAAATTTTTACAGTCATATTTTCCCATAGGCATCTGGATTATGTCTTTGGAGGAAAGAATTGAAAAAAAATAACCTCCTTTTTCCCCCAAAAGGAATTCAGATACTTTTAAAGTGATTTTTAATTGTTGTATGGGATATAAAAAGGATAATATAAACTGAATTATTTATTACAACTGTTTGTACATTTATGCTCCTTTGGTTTTGCTTTTTTGCATACATACATATGTATATGATATTGAGGACAGAGCTAGCAAAAAAAAAAAAAAAAAAAAATCAAAAACCAGTCCACAGCTCAAGTCTGTCGATCCGCCGCTGTGAAAGCCACAAACCTTGAAATCTTAAACTCTCGTCAGAGCTGTACCCCAACCTTTCCGACTCACCTGGAAGGAAATCCACTGCTGGCTCGCCACCAGACCATCCACAGTCAAGCCTGAGTCTTCCTGCTACCACAACTACTACCTGAGTCTCCGCCTTTCTTGGAGCAACAGACACTGCACAGCACTTTTGCACTTAATCCTGCGCAAAGCTCGGCTTTGCATCTCTTGAAAGCAGTCTCCCTGCTAGAACAGACGATCACAAAACTCTTCTCTATAGCCCAAAAAAGGTTGGGGCCAAGGATGCTCCAGACCTGGACTCCGCACATGGAGGAGACGGAGCCAAGAACCCCTTCGCCACTTATTCATGCAAACAGGGGAAAGAGAAAACCCTGTACAGCAGCTTATGTTTTTCTATAAGCAGCTTATGTTACTGCATAAAATACAGTTAATTTCTCCCATCTACAGCTTTTCTTCCTGTTTTCCAAATAATTAAAAGAGCAGCTTAAAAGCAGTTTTTTGGCATTAAAAATATTTGCACTATCCCACCAGAAAAGCAAAATATTACTTTCCCAGGGCTGTGCTGATTTAGCAAAGCTTATAAATAACACTGGACTTCCAGCTATTGCCATTTGAAAAAAAGAAATGAATAAAAGGAAAACGCTGTCATACGTTCACAAATAAACGTCGCTATGTTTCTAAGCTAAATTTCCTCAATAATCAAGCTTTATAAACAAACACGCAGGACAGTCAGCCAAAAGCACCTTTCCCAAATATTCAATCTACCATCAAAACATTTCTTTCTCTCTGTAATGGAATGTTTCATGTGAAAAACAAACCTTCCTTGATTGTTTTTCTGATAAGAAACTATCAGAGATGTGCAGCCACTAATACACCCCAACAAGCCAGTCCTCAAGATGCAGGAGGCAGGAAAGAGATAGAGCCAACAGGCTGAAGATATGGCCAGTAACATTTTCACTCAGGTGAAAGTCTGTTAGGAAAACCCACTCTCATATCTGCTAAATAAAACTACAGACACTTAACAAAAAAAGGAACGGACCCAAAAGTCCCCAAGATTTCTTCGTTTCCTACTCACATGCAACAAAAAGGGTCCTCATCCAGCATCACTTATTTTAGGAGGCAAAAAAACGTTGCATTTTTTTTAATTGTATGTTTTTTAAATTGTATGCTTTTTAAATATATATTTAAAAAAAAAAAAAAAAAAACAAACCCTATACAATTTCCTTATGCTTGGAAAGCACGCTCCTTTCAAAAGCAACACAACCGCAGCGGCACCAGCCAGATACTCACAGTGCTGTACACAGCGGAGACGGTCGGAGTGAAGATCCGATCCTCGAGGGGCTGCTGAACAGGACCGCGGGGGATTCTGCAATACAGCAAGTTAAGGAAAGCAACGTCGAAGGAAGGGTCGTGTTTTGGGTGACGGACACAGCCAACACGTCGTCCATCAACGCAGCCAGTCACCCTCCACGCTCAGGCAGACTCACAAACATCTCTGAGGCACTCACATGCAACCAGGCAGCTAGGATCCTTCAAGGTTTTCCAAAAGAGGAGCAAAGCGTGGCTTCAAAAGGCAGATGTCACCGACAAATATAGCAAGAGAAACCGAAAGCAAACAAATCGCTGAACAATCTACAAAACCTTCATCCTGTCAAGAGAATCCCCCACCTCTATTTTTTTTTTTTTTTTTTAAAAGAGTAAGGGAAAAAAACCAAAACCCACAAGGCCTTCACATTCAGCGAGACAAACCCTGCTGATCAGCAGGGCATTTTCGGACAAAGGCAGCGCCTGTTTTGCTAACCACGCAGGAATCGTGTTATAATTGTTTCCTTGTTTGCCTCTCTTCAACCAGTAACTCTTTTCCTCATCCACCCACCAAAATTGCTTCTAAAAGGGGCTGTCAGATGGATTTTAAGTTTTGATGATTTGCTGCAGGGTTATTTAAAGGCAAATTGCAATAGTCTTCTTAAATTGGGAAAGGTATTGTGGGAATCTGGGGGAGGGGGAAGGGGCGGGGGGGAAAGACTTTATGCAACAAACAAATAAGCTAGAATCCGTTTTACTTGCGGAATAAAACAAGGGGATGCAGGTATTGAAAAGGAAAAACCTTCCTGACTTAGCTAACACCTTGTGGCCTTAGGTCCAGCACATGTCTACTCAATATCCAATGCCCACCATCATAAAAAAAGCCACGCTTAACTCGCTGAAAAATTTTCCACTAAATGCCATATTCAGATTTCACCTTTTCGCTGTTTACACTTTATGCATCAAAGCCTCTTGGAAAATGAGAACAGCCTGATTTTCTTGCACACAAACCAGCAACACAGATCTCGCGTGTTAATGATGGTGGATGCTTTAAAAAAAAAAAAAAATCATGAAAACACTTCTTGGGTTTTGTTCAAATGAGAAAAAAACCACTCGTAAGTTAAATCTTCAAGCTAACCTAGGTTCAGTCTTGCAAGAGTCCTTCCTCTGCACTACAAGTTTGAGCTCCAAAGAAACGCTGCTGCCCAAATCTTTGCAGGGACCAACATCACAGCGGCAGGAGAGACCCTGCCAGCGCTGAGCGATCCGAGCTCCACAATCCCACCTGTTCCCCTTCCTTAAAACATACAACATTCCAAGGTTGAAGTAAGGACTGTTCAGATGCGACCTGCTCTGCAACTGTTGACCATTTGCGGCACTCCCCAGGCGGATCTCCTCCTCCAAGACCAGTGCTAAGGCAGAGCAGGAACAGATTTACAATGTCGCACTATTTTGATACCGAACACACTGCTAAAAAGGTCCGCCCTCACCAAGCAGGCCGAGAAATTGTTCTAAAAACTTCCAATTCTGTTATATATTCGCTGTTTGAACGCCAGACATGATAAAACCCCTGCATTATAGGATTACGCACGGAAAAGACCGCCCCTGACCTTCACAACACCTTTGCACGTAAGTAACGTCCCCGTTAAAGCCTGGCAGGCGTAAAACAGGATGCCTACGACCAGCTCCAGATTGAGAGAACCGAGATGAGGATCTGGCACCGTTGGTTCCCAAGACGGTGCTCACTCAGCCTACATCTCTTTCTTCTTTTTTTTTTTTTAAATGAGTGCAAGAATTTATGTTCAGGGTCTAAGGCTTGTCTTCCATTTGCAGACTTGCCAGCTTGCACATAAGTGGTATCGTTTGATAAAATAAAAAGGTTTTTAACAACAAAATTAGATGTAAAAGCTTGACTTCAGCAAAGCAACGAGAGGCTTTGCCACAGACTTCACTGCAGCTGAGGCACCACTCCTAGCCTTCATCCCGAGGATCTTACATTCGTTCCTGAGTTTTGGAAAACACCGACAGAAAGCCAAAATTTGGGAAAGGAGGATTAGAAACACGCTGCAAGACAGAACGAAAACTCACAAATTTCTGCACACCACCACCGTAGCACCCTACCCTACACCCACAGCCATCTCCTGATAAAGAAGGATAGGGCGGAGGCACGGTTTTAAGCTGCCACCCTTCTGTCACAGCCGAGGTTTCCAATCTCGAGGCAGTTTTGACAATTAATTGAAGCAATCGCTTGTTCAAAAGGGATCATTCCTGAGTTTGGAAAAACTGTTTCATCCTTGAGAAGGTTGGGATTTATTTTCTTATTTTAGAACTTATATAAGCCAGGAGAAAATAATCTTCTTTGAGCAGAGTAACCTCTCTTTTTGCACCCAGCAAGAGCTGCCTAAAGGAATGAGCAGTTTAGATGGATTTTCAGAGTTTGGGGGTGCCGTTTAAGATCACTTCTGGAAAGCGATGATTCCCATCAGCTTAAAAAGAAACCTTTTAAGTCCTTTTTGCCAAAGGACTTAACCTGGACGCAAGACTGATAAGGACAAAAATGCCTTAAATTCCAGTAAGCCTTAATGAGATATAACGGTTGGAGAAAACGATTATTTCCAACAACTTCTGGCATCTATAGACTGACTCTCTGCAAAGACCTGGGCCGGCGGAAAGGTTACTGCTTCCCCGCAAGCTTCCTGGAGCTTGTTTCTGCCCCCCTGGTAGAATTGACTGCCCTCCTTCCCCTTACATCTGCCAAAGGAGTCCATCCTGGGGTAACAGTTGCTGTTATTTCAGGAGAAGCGAGCTGGGGTGACTGCAAAAGTTCATCAGCAGACTCTTGCTAACGAGGTTCTTTTTCCTAGAAGTGGGTTAAGAGTGACAGCGCGGGAGACTCCACCACGGGACATGAATGGGTCACGGCAGGCAGGCGGAAGCGAAACCTCATCCAGCGGCATCGTCTCACCCACGTCCACAACAAACCATCCTCCGGCGCACTCATCTTCTTTCACTACATAGAGATTTCGGTACCGTCAAGAGCTGCACAACCCGAGATGCAGTGCAAACTGCATGAACGCTGCCCTCCCGCTGCCCCCATCACACGCAGTAAAGTTTAAACGTTAAAGTATAACCCAGCCTGGCTCTACTGCGGCGTTTAATTAACCACAGCGCAAAGAAAATAGGGATATGCTGAATAATTCAGGCAGCTCTTTCATGTTACTATTCTGGCATGCTTAGATCCAATTCAGGAGGATCCTGTACCCTCCCTCCTCCCTCCCCCCATCCTTGCCACCCACATCACCCTCTTCAGCTGCACCGATTCAACTATTTGTGCAGTCATGCTCTGAAATGATCCAGGAGGGTGGGAAGGGAAGGGAGGGGTAGAAAAGCAAAGCTAAACCCAAACCTCACACCGTTTTCAGAGATCCTTCCATTACTGCAGGGAGAAAAGACGAGGCGGGTGATGAATTGGAAGAACAGGAGCAAGGGGAACCTCTTAAATCACATCTGCAACTGGCAGGTTAGTAAAGTGGAACCACAGTCTCAGCTTTTCATGCTCGTGTCGGGCTGAAAGACGCTTTACAGCTCTCCCTCCTCTGTCAGCATCACGCCGAAAACGAGGAGAAGGACGGCAGCCAGCGGGTAGCACTGACTCTGGATTCTCTTCATTACTGTTTCGGGCTCATTAACTCATGAAATATATATATATATATGTTTAAAAATCCACGTGAGATACTTCTGGCAGATTAATAAAAGCAGGCACAGATGCAACGGGAGTTCCACCTAGTCCCCATCTGGCTGCAGCAGTGATTACAAGCTGGGGAATTTCAGGAGCTATTAAAGACCCAGTGGGAGAAGGCAAGCAAAGATAGTAACACCGGTTGGAAACGAAACAGAATTTTTCTTGAAACCAAAAGTCTCCCTAAAAGGAGGAGAATATCTTTTAACTAGACAGCCATAGCCACGCTCCGAGGAGAGGGAGAATATGCGCCTTCTCTGTAAAGCGATTAAAGAAAAAAAATCCAGACCAGAGCTAGAGCTGCCCGTCAGCTGGAGCATTCAGAGGCACTGACAAATGCAGAGTTAAATAAAAGTCAGGAGGAATTTCTTGCAGAAATCTCCCTGAAATCTCTGCTTCTTCTAATCATGCTACAAAACTGCAAGATTTTTGTGTCCTTTTACAGCAATGAACAACCTGAAAACATGCAGTAAAATAAGCTCTTACAGCAAGAATTTGTACAGGTTTTTCTGCTCTGTTCCTGCTTCCAAGATTGGAGGGGAAAAGAAAGAACACTATTACGTTTTCTTCCAAAATGGATTCATTTTCCCCTCAAACAGTGCTTCTCACCTAAGCTCATTTTCAGCAACTAGCAACCATTTTATCCTGAGCATGCACTGCTGGCCTCTTTCTTCACTTCCAGCCGATGGTAACAAGTAAGCACCTTCTCACATGAATAAAAATATCTGCGGGTACCCAGGGGCGCATATGCAAACACGTTACACAAAAACCCTTCCAGAACTAACGATTTTTATCCCTGCACAGAAACGGAGCGAGTCTCCCACCAGCTATCCCCGGGGTTATATAATCCCGATGCGTGTCCCCGCTTGTACTGACATTGTGTATTAAACAACTGAAAAAATACAAGATAAAACCATCAAGCAAGATTACAGACGGGCAAGAAACCACATCAAGTTCAAGCACTTCTTTCAGCTTTTCGGTGCAAGGAATTTTTAAAAAACCTCTGAGTGGGGAGGTATTTGATGGCAGAGAGCTGTTAAAAGAGCATGTTTCTCCTCCGCAGCCTCTTCTCTATTTAACATGCAATTAAAATGCAGGAGGTGAACATCCTAACGGCAGAAGCACCTAATTTAGCAGGCTCAGAAACCACAAGGGCTCGCTTAAAAGGTTAAAAGGGAAAAGCTACGCCAGTCACAGCAGCTTGCTGAAACTTCCCCAGCATCACCCCATCCTTTGCAGGTCCACCGTCCTCCACTCGCTGGGCAGCGCCTTTTGTTCGGCGTGCTCGACCCTACCTGGCAGCGAGCTCCCGGAGAGCTTCGTTAGCGAGCCAGCTCAAGCGCCGGGTCTTTTCCCCCCATCCGCCGGCAGCGAAGCCCACAGCCGCATCTGTGCCATCAGGGATGACTTCTTAGCTCCTGCCTGCCTCTCGCCCTGGCAAGCAGAGCTCTTGCAGCACGCTTGTGGTCTTAAAGAGGTAGTGCAATGGGGGTCTTAGCGATACCTTGGTGGGGTTTTGCACCAAGCGCTTTCACACTGCAGAAATCCCTCTGCTTCCCGAATTTTTCTGCTGTGCACGCAGTGGAGAAGGGACAGGAGGTAGCATCATGATCCTCTTAGGAAGTTTATATAGGATAAAAATCAAACCAGGCTTACAAAAGAAAGCACAAGGAGAAAAGATAAACTCACCTACAGCATGTTGTGTTTTAGAAATCTGCATTGCAATGTATGAAGAGCTTGGAAAGCTTCAATGCTCCCTATCGGAAGGAGAATTAAATCGCAGCACAAACTCCTCAGCAAGAAATTTTGCAACTTGTTTCCCTCGGCTTTCCGCTCGCTACCCGCAAGCGCAGCAACGCGCACCACCACAAACCTGTTTATTTAGCAAGTACTTCGTGAATCAATTTTTCCTTCAAAATAAATTCCTCTTTTGACAGGCCATGTTTCAGAAGCCAGGGAAGGAAAGCTGGTAAAACAAACGACAGCTTTAAAAAAAACCAACCCCAAACTCTACCAAGTGACATGTCACATGGGAAAAAAAATAAATATCTAAGATCAAAACACTGCCATTCACTCTCCCCATGCTGAAATACTTATTACAACCAAACAAACTTCATCCAAGAGGAAAAAAAACAAAAGTTACAAAGCAAACAACTCCAAACTTAGGAGAAGGCAGGATTAATGTTGCCCATGCAACCATAATTCAATCCCCCTGTGTACATGCAGAATCAAGCCCTTAATTACAAAGACACATGCTCGTTTTCCCCGGTGTCCCTGTCGTCTCCACTTTTTCAACTGTCTTACAGGAATCTAGCACCTTATACACTTCATAGCTAAGCAGCTCTTGCTAAAAACAAATGAGAGGTAATTAATATTACAAAAATCAAGACCAGTGTAATTCAAGGACTTTGGAAAATGTTTAAAGGCTTAAGAAGAACCTAATACAATGCCAACGTGCTGCTCAGCCCTCTCCAACCCCAGCAACTGCACGCTGCCCGGACATGTAGCATCTCCCATCCTTGCAGAGATCTCCTTTCGTTTTAGGGTGGGTTTGGGGGTTTCTTTGTTTGTTCGGGTTGTTTTTTTCTTTTGCTAGTGGACTCCTGACAAGGGGGCCATGCCTTTTGGTCGAACCTCAAAGGAATGAGCTGGTCCTCTGTATCAAAACAGTGTTTTATTTTAGTTTTCTTAGATGGATGCAACTGCAATGCAATGAGATGTCAAAATAAAGTATGATTCAGAGCCCTGACTGTATCACAGGTCAAAACCGAATGGGGGATTGTTGTTTCGATGTTTGGTGTTTACTGGTATTATAGCGGGGAAAAAAATAAATACAGCTTTTTGCTGGCATGAGCACTCAGAAATATGGTCAAAGTTAAGAGCTGCAGGTGAAGAATTCCTTAAAAGGCCATGTCAGCTTTACACCAATACTTAATTCTGATATTAAGGACATATTTCTGGCTAGTCAAATGTTTTAAAAATAGAGGAACACAATAAAAGGTGTTTGTAAAGTGGCAAAAATGGGGTTTATGGTTTAAAATTACCATGCTATGTAAGAGAGCAGTACATCATCATGCCCCTATTCCTGTAACTAGATGCAAACCATACTTTCAAGATTCACCACCTTCTGTAATGACTTATACCCAGAAGGATCTCATGGCAAAAAGCCATTATTAAGCTTGTTTCAACATTTTATGGCCTAATATAAAGCTCCTTACTGCAACATGTGTAGTCAATGTTCACAACCGAATTGCCATTTGTCAAACATATAAATTTTAAGTGGATCAATGAAGTGTTTGTGTAAACTACCTTTTTAATCCTTCAAGTTATTTTGTGTACTAAACAGTAACACTGAATCCTCTTTAAGTTCTCATTTATGGGCTATTTTATACTTGTAGCAAATACCTTAAATAAGGTATTTATCTTTTGCTTTTGTACCAGAAATGCACCCCCATAAATATTGTTGATCTTTCAGGCAGTCTCACTGGCTCCTTTATGAACTGCAATTGCCTCGTTCGAAATTACCGACTCTTTCCTTGCTCCCCGTTTGAACTATTTGACGATAACTGAAAGCGATAAGGCTTGTGATAAGGCTGCCATTTAAGTGCTCCTCATTAAAGTATCACCTCCCAAGCTTTGTCCAGATCCAAATGTTACAAGCAGTGAGGCTTTCGCTACTTATCCCAGCTTACGCCATACCCTAAACGAACACTCTCCCCATGATAAAACTTTTCTCGAAATCAATCTTAAGCTTTTTACCTAATTACGCATCATTAATCTCAGTACTAGCTTTCAAATAATCCCAAACACTTCCTTTCCCTTCTGTCTGCCACATATTGTCACCCAATCTGCGCTTGCACTGAACTGAATAGCAACAGGGCAGCAGCGAGAGCTTTCAAAAGAAAAGGGGCACACAAATCCCGATGAACCTCAATGGCTGTCGGAAGACAGGCTTTCCGTGGCTCCTCTGAAAATTGCAGCTTGAAAGGAAAATGTGACCTTCAAATGCTCACTGAAAAGCACGATTTCCCCCTCCTTCCCCCAGCATCTCCGCTGCTGGGATCCAGCATCCTCCAGCTATTCAGATTTCTCCTCCTTTCCCTTCGTGAGTGAGTCCTGACACGTTTCGGAGGTGCTCTGATGAACGCTGCTCTGTATCTGTGGATGCTGGCGTTCGTGTTTACACGTTCGACTGCATCGCCAAACTTCAGGGTGGCACGCAATACCTGACGCATAACCTAGCACTTCTTTCTGACTAAACGTGCTAAAGCTGCACTGCAGCAGCCACATTCAAAGTGCATGTTCTATTTATACCCGAGCACCCAACTTACATGCTTTTTTTAAATACCCATTCCACAAAATAGGTATTTCCAAAGTCTTTCTTCCTACATACATCCACTCTGCAACATGTTTTTGCTCCTCACTCACCTTCCTGACGTGCAGGTAACGTACCATGCTGCGTTTTTTGCATTAGCAATGCCTTCACAACCCATTTAATACTGAGGCAGGAATTTGAGATACTACTTCCCATCTGGCTAATCATTAATGATGATAAATTAGATCAGGCCTTTCGTCAATCTATGATGCATACCAGACATCACCGGCTGCGTAATACAACACTTTGCTACTTATCACCATCATTTCCTTTTAGTCTTTGGTCCACATGTGATACATCTCATAGTCAAGCCAAACAGGAACGCCAAAGTAAGGCTGGGGGTTAGAGGGGAAGATAACAACAGAAAAAAAAACCCCTCTTTGTTGCAAATTAACTGTATTTCCAGCATCTCATTCATTCTGTAATGCTTTCAAATAAAAATCAGCAATATTAAGAGCACCAGCTGTAGGCAGCTGCAATAGTTACACCTGCAGACAAGCACCTAATTATCTAGAGCTCATTACTTTCAGGCTCAGTTTTGCATCTCTAAATTAAAAAGAGCTGGAGACAGCTCACCAGCACGTAAATCATCCCCAGACCTCGCCTCACCCTGATGCATTTCATTCAGCCTGCAAGCCGTCAGGAGTGAGTTATCAGGGGAGCTGTCAGCCAATGTACCAGATCAGTGCAAATGCGACAAAAACCCAATCAATTATTTTGCCCAATACAAATGCGTTTCTAAGGGCAACCTGATTTTGTTACTTCATCTCTGTCTTCTTCAGCTGCAACCCAAGCATCAATGCAAATCGTCTATTTTCAGCTTAGACCAGGAAAGGTTGTTTGAGGTGGAAGAAACTGTGTCTAAACCCCGCTAATCCTGCTGGGATTTTCCTTGAAGCGTGGTGTTGTGGGTGGGGGGACGGGTCTGAAAGCGATGGACTGAATATTTCTGTAACTGGGAACTTTGTCCTATGTGTATTTTCAACCGCAGCATCTCCAAGAACTGGGTTTTCAAAGCACAGCCTGAATAAGGTTAAATCCAGGTTTGGACCAAGCTGCAAAATATTAGTAATTAAAAAAAAAAAAAAGCCACAAAGGCACCATGGATCCTGTCTGTGCCAGCTCAGGTAACAACAGGTAACATAAGGTGAACAACGTGCCAGGAAAGCATCTCTTCCTCAGCTACAGAAAACTTTTCACTAGCTGACTTGTTTTAGCTTAATAGTCTGCTTTCCTCCATAAAACACCAGCCACTTCCATATTTTTTAAATTCGTGTTTTACTCCTACAATATGTGGACTCTTCTAAGAGATGGAAAAGTCAATAGATTTCATCAGCTCCCTTCAGCTGGAAAGTCATAGTATTACCTCTCCAGAGAGGCAACGGCATCATGGGGAATATGCCGATGTAGCCTTAAAATTCCATTTAATTTTAGGAGGGTTATTTATGATTGTACTTGTCCATGTTAATTAAAACTCCCATTACGCTGCAGAAAACAGGCTATGCTCAGGAACTCGCAACAGCCCCATTAGTCTTCAACAGTCCTACCCTGCTCGGCCACCGCTCCTACTGCTCAGAGTGATTTCTCACGGTCCTCTAGCCACAACCCCAGCCGAGGGATCTTATAAAGAGCCCAAAATATTAAGGTGGGGGAAAAGGCTCAACAGGGTGAGCCTTGGTGAGAAGCGCCAAAACCGCCTGAGCTCTGAAAGGTCTGCCTTAAGTCACAGAGGACCATCATGGGCCAATATCCCAAGGAGAGATGCCAGATGAAGCCTGCACTCCAAAATACACCAAACAAATCATAAGCAGAGATGTGTTATGCCAGCACTGCGCACACTCAGTCAGCTTTGAAGAGCTTGGCATCAAAATTGAAGCCCAGAAGTCCCAAGCAGTGTGATGCCAGGAAGCTGGGCTCATGCCATGAGATACTGGGCTATCTCTTAATATTACCTGAAATTGCTACAGATCTCATCTGCTGGGGGTGTGGGGTTGTGCTGCTCTAATCAATTATTAAGCTTTCCTTTGCTTTCTGCCCAAGCGTAGACAGCAAGGTGTGGGAACGATGGGTTTAGGTGTTGCTGCTCTTTACACCTGTATGTTAAAGGCAAACTTGGATTTTTGTTTGTCATCTTAACAAGATCTACACCAAGACATCATTCCCTTATTTCTTAAAACACGTACGACCTGATCAATACACGTAGTCCTAGCAGTCAGAGCGTCTTTGTAAGCATCCTACAACGTGTACACGCACCTTTATAGATGATTCATGGGTATATAAGAGCGGGAAGAGAGCCTGCACGTCCCCAGTGTTGGTTTGGCAGGAGCTGCGTGCCCCCAGCCACCATCCATATGCTGGGAATAAATCACATCAAATGTGGCCTGGGTAAGGTGTACGTCACCCTGCTACCAAAAATGGGGCTATGTGCTTGGGGAACCCATTTCCAGCTGTCTAGGAGGCCAGGCAACTGCAAAAGGTCTGTGGGTCAAGAAACTACTGAGGTTACCAGAAGAATACCAAGACAGGGATGGGTAAGGAAATCAGCTTTTAAGTTGTCCTCTCCTGACGACACAGCAGTTCCATACCTGAACTCTCAATATTCACTTCCTAATGCTCAGTTCCTCCCCTGAGGCTTTTCATTTCCCCTTTTAAAAATCCAAATCCAGCACTAGGTTCCTTCCAGGGGAGGAATTGATTCAGAAAGCAAGCAACTCAGGTGACTGGATGCTCTGAGAGCTATTCCTAGCCAGTTCCTAACCTGAAAGAGAGGACAGGCAAGACTCTGCTCTCAAGGCTCCTCGGGGTGAAGGAAGTCACAGATAACATCTCCAAGAAGTCAGGTGGCATCAAAGGAAAATTACTGTCATAAACGTGTAATCCAAATAGCAGGCGCCTGCAGGCAGAAGGACACAATATGAGGAGATCTAGTATTAAGCCGTCATCTGGCAGCAGCACTGCCAAAGAGGTGGTCCTGGCCTCTCACAGCCACTTGCCCCGTGCCAGTGCGAGCCCATTCACCACTGCTCACTCAGCCAGACCGGGGAGCAGATTTGGATTAAAATGAACCTTTTCTTCCAAACTTTGTTCGCCACCCAGCCACGCTGACAACTATGTCAGCCTAAAGGATAGGACCAAGCAGGAACAGAGATGGGGAGGTTGCACCATAAAATGCTCTCGCTATAGCTTCCCTAAGCGCATCCCTGGCATATGACATAAGCTGCAGGGATATATTAACCCCAGAGGCAGCTGCTGGGGCTGACCTAAGCATAACATAGTGATCCTAAACATTATTACAACTTTAAACTGCTGCATAAAATGGTTTTTTCCAGATTTTTTTTTTTTTGCACTCCCAAATGAGAATGCAAGCTGATCCCCCTTAAGAAAACATTTTCCTGTAAGAGATGGTAATAGTCTAAACCTTCAGTAACTGAATTCACAGCATGACAGCCATCAGAGTTTTAGAAATCACACAAGCCTTGGAAGATTTATTCAAAGGATGGAAGTTCGACGGGGCTGGAAAAGGAGGAGCAGGTACACGTGCTAAGGAAACGAAGCATTGCTGCGTTATACTGCACGTAATGTTCTAACTTGCGGCCACGAAAGGACTTTACTGAGGCATCACCCCAAATGAAGATGGCCTAGGTATTTCGGATGCAGCTCACGTTGCATAGCTGGGGAGACAGGGCAATGAACTGGGAAGCAATAGTTTTGACGCCAGCTGGGCTGCAGAGCTGCGAGGTGACTGCAGGTAAGACAGCCAAGATCATCGTGTGGGTTGGGAAATGTTTTCTTTGGGTTGAAGATGCTGTTCCCCACGCCCATGCTCATCTCTTCTACGACCCATTTTGAAAGCATCCGCTCACTCGGCTTAAAACGTGAGGGATGAAAAGACCTCAGTAAGATAAAAGTAATAACTAATAGCTTTAAGTTTCTTTCCTCCTCAATTACAGAAAAGCCATCCTTCATTTGCACTCATCACCCAAGGCAGCTGTCCCTGCTAACTGGCAGACTTGAACACACCATCAATTAACAACCTGGAAGCCACAAATACAGATACAAAACGTAAAACAAACAAACAAACAAACAAAAAAATCACCAAAACTGGGTAAGAAATAGGCTTTTAGTTGACCAGAGACAGTGATATTTCTCCCAAGATTATTCTCGTAGTTTGGCAGCAGCTGCTAAATCACCTTCCGTGCTCCAAGATGATCCAAACATCTGCACATTCTCACGAAAGCAGCAGATCTCCTACCCCCAGTGCTGGAGGGTCAGCAGTTTGTGGATTAGTTACTTCGGACACTAATATAACCCAAGAACTTGATTCAAACAGGAGAAGCCTTCATGATTTCTGATCAAGATGCTCTTCCAGACATTCTCACATTCTGAAGTAGTTAGCATTTTAGTGGCAGTTCACAAGCCTAAACAGCTCAGCCGCTTCTTTTAATTAGAAGATTTTATGCAGCTATTACACCCCTGCTATTCCCTGAAATGTGACACAGCTCTGAAGTTCCCATCACCCAAATACTTATTTTTGTGGCCCTGACAAAAATAAAACCACCTTTAGCGTCAGCCAGCAGGCTGCCTACCTCTAGAACAAGAGAGCTCACCTTGCTTAATGCAGCCCTTCCAATAAAAAAAAAAAAAAAAAAAAAATTTCATCTGTCTGTTCAAGTAAAGTATGAGCTTCCGTAGCAACAAAATTTATTGTGCAAGTGACTGAAGTTAGTGGCTCTTGCTATTTTACCTGGCTCTTACAATGCACGTCTCAGACTTCCACTGCACAAGGGACAACCCTGGATCAGAACCAGAAACAGCAGGGAAAAAGCCCACGTCCTATGTCCACCAATTCCTCCATCAGTTCATGTCTGGGTGGACAAGTAGGGGAAAGAAACGGAGTCTTCAGAGATGCTGGAGCTTGCAGTTTAAAAGATGATTTGCCCCTTGCACTCCACCTCCCCTGGAGTGTCGCTTAGAAACCTTCTGGCAGCACTGTTAATTAAAGGGGCAAAAGGGAATAATTCCAGGTCACAGAGTAGACCCAGCGTCCCTGCGAAAAGGGAAAAAAAGCAAAAGCATTGTTCCCTGAGGGCACGGTGCTTCCCTTGCCCCTGCCACAAGCACCGGCCTGTTACGGGTCAGGTTTCATGGGATCCCTAAACCAACCCAGCTGCTAAATGGTGGCAAGCCACCCCAAGACACCCACATGTTTCTGCCACCTCCCTTCAGTAAGGACTAACGATCACGAGACACTTCGGTGTCCCAGCTCAGCCCGGTGATTCAACAGAAAACTATGGGTTTTTTTCTTGGCTGGGTGAAGTTTTCAGTCGATTCCGTGAGCTGATTTAAATCACCACATACTCACATGATCGTTACATCCCAGACAAGGGAGCTAGCATGAAGACACAGCCCAGTGACGGCAGATCCACCCTCTCAGCTGCAGCTCACAGGTACACCTCTTTAATCCTAACGTGAAACTACATCCATCAAAGCATCTGCCTTCACCCGAGACATCCAAAAATTGACATTTTGAAACAGAAGTCAGCACCTTTCTCAGCTGAGGCAGAATACTCCGTCTTGCTCAGTGGCTCTTCCTCTTTTGTATTCAACTAGAGGAACTGGGCATGGCATGAAGTTCAGCTGCGTACACACCACGCTCTTTAATGCTTCCTCATCTGTTTCCACACCTCTGCCAAACTGCTGCAGCCTACGTCGGAGCCAGGCATAATGGCCCTGAGGGGCCAAAATGAATTTTGCAAGCTATGAGAAAGAAAGAAAGCAAAGCAATGGGCATGTTCACACCAGCTGAAGTCACAAGTAGCTCTGTGATCCTCTAAGATTATTTTTGTCCTTCATGCGAGACAGCAGGGAGGTAAATCTTAGTAGGATGCAGCTTATTCCTGAGAGGGATGGAGTCTGTTTAGGTGAAGGAGATCAGCGAGTGCTCCTTTACAGAGCAAATGGGCAAGAACGAACGCAGACACCCACAAGGACCATATGAGCTTCAAGGCAACACGAGCCAGCATACCCTGGGACAGACACACAAAACAAAACAAAACAAAAAAAAAAAAAAAGAGGAAACAAGTGGGAAAAGTGACACTTGATCTGAGAAGAGTTTTCCCACGGCTTCTCTTGAAGACTGAGATTTGTTCTCTATGGTACTACCTGATTTGAAGTCTTATAATTCTTTATTTAGTAATTCATTTCAGTACCATTAGTTCACTAACACACTGAATCTTTCAAGAGATGTTTTACACACCACCTTCAACATGCCAGTTCTTGCCTCCCTTCCGGAAACATGTTTTGGAGAGGGCACCCTCCCATCACGAGCCGTGTCCTGCAGTGCACAACCCCATCCTGTGCAACTGAGCGGGTGCAAGTCCTGCAACTACGCCCCTACAAATACTTCCAGTATTGTTTAAAAAAAAAAAAACAAACCTAGCTGCTTACAGTCAAGCCAAGCCACGATGAATGTTTTAGGATCAGGCCGTTCCTCCACAGACCCTTGACCAAAGATGCGTCTATAAACACCCCGTGCAATAAAACCCAAGCGGCGATGTACAGCTGCTTTAATGCAGCTGCGCCGGCATGTGTTTGGAAGGCTATGCAGCAACGCTCGAGAACTCAAACGTAAGACGAGGTTACTCACGGGTCAAGCTGCATTTCTACGTTATCTGCCAAGCTGCAGGCGGCTATGCCAAGGAATTTTAAATTGTCCATTTTCTGGTTTAGGGATTAAGCGCGCTGGGAAAGGAGACTACTAGCATTGGGGACAGGGAGCGAGGACGGAGTCCGTGAGGACAAGGTTTAGCTTGGGTGCTGATGAATTCCTGTAGCGCTCCGTATCCCATCTAGTGCACTGGTGGGCACAGTATTTATAGGAAAGTGATATCAAGTGGAGCACTGAGCACTGATTTACACACAAGGCGTCTTTTTAATGGACATGACAAAGAAAAGACAACAGTCAACACTGGAAAAAAGTAAAATCGAAGTATCTACCATTGAAATCCATGTGGGGGGTTCCCAAAACTCAATATATGAGCCATTCCCAGCTGGCACAAGGAGCTACAGGGCGCGTGTCTCTACGTAGGCAGTTACCTCCAGTCATCTGAGGACTTCAAACAAGAAGGGAGGGGAAGGGAGGAGGTGGCCATCTGCGCTCAACTGAATGAAGTTCTTTAACAAAAGTTCCTGAAGGTTTTAACCTAATGGACCTGGAAACAGAAGGCTGAAGTCCTCTCTCTCATCCCTGCAGAGGTAAACCAAGAGATAATTGTCATTTAGCCCTCCTCCATATAAGACTTCTGCCCAGAAGCTGCTGTGCACGGCGTCAACGCCTCAGCTGTAGCTGCTAACAAGCTCATCTCCTCCATAAGCATATATATATAGTGTGCCTATGCAATAAGAAGAGGAGATGACCGAGGGACAAGACTTTTTAAAACAACCCCTAATGCCAGAGATCCGGGGCTGCTACCCAGACAGCTTCCCTCTTTTGTGTTGTACAGCTAGACCATTTCATACGGAGGTCCTCAAAGAAGGAAGCAATGCTGGTACCAGAGGACGTCAGGTCTAAAACTCCTCGCTAAGAAAGCTCCAGCTTGTGCTACTTCGGTGCATGAAGTTATCTGGCACAGCTTGAGAAAGAATAATTTAGCAGCAGCTTGTGAAATTGGCTGCACTCTGTTCTAAATTTATGCAAGATATGGTGTATTATCTTGGATACCGGGCCCATGTCTTCATTAGTTGAAGAAGTCCCTCGAGGCGGGAACCAGTTTTCAGGCCCAGGATCCGGCGGCGCCGACGGGCAGCTCACCAGCGCTCACGCGCTGTGCGGCTCCCAGCAAAGCTCCTCGGGCAGAGTGGGACGGTTACGCCAGGAACTCCTCGTCAGAGCTGCAGGCACCGGGGACAGAGATCACCAGCTCGGTGCAAGCAGAGGAAGCGTTTTCAGGCATTTGTCCTCCTCGTAGCAAGTAACCATATCGATCGCTAGAGAGGTCACACACACACAGATATTTAAATCATCATTATGAACCTCCACACTGGAGACTACCTGTTTTATGGGGAGATATTAAAGCCTCTTTAATTCAGGAACAATTAAAGCATCCTCATGTTGCACAGCAAAAATATGGAGTGATGTAGATTTCTAAGCAGATTTAACTTTAAAGAATTTTTCATGGATGCCCAAAGCACTGTATGTGGCTTTCAAACAGTTACCGCGTCCCTATCCGCATAAAGAGCTCTCATTCCATAATCTTCCATAATACTTTAAGATGAAAAGTATCCCGCCCTTCCCGTTCCTCCCTAGTCATTTCACTCTTTGTCCTTCTCTATGTTCACAGCAAATAAAAAGATTACAATGCACTAAGATTTTTTTCTCGGCAAATAATGTCATTTGATGGCATAAGAACTGAAAACTGTAATAACCACTTATGCAACCAAGTGGTTTTAACATAAGCCAAGCGTTTCCGAGGTCAGCTCTTACCTGCGCAGCACAAACAGAGCCTTTATTTTTCAAGTGAGGAAAAGCTACGCTGAATCAGAAAGCAGCATAAAGAAAATACATTTCAAGTGCAGTTATGCCACCCACTACCAGCAAACTAACTTTTAATTTCCCCAGATACTTCTGAAACGTATTCCTTAAATACTGTAACAGAAACAGCAATTCAGGAGCATTTATAAGCTTTGCATTCAAGTTTGAAGAAAGTCCTATCTAGACTTTGCAACACCTAATAAACGGGATGGATTTATGACTTTTCCACCTATGACTAAAAACCAATACACTCTCCTTTAAAAAAAATAAAACAGAGGCTAAGCACGAATACCTGCAGCATTTGGGTACCAATTCTGCCAGCAGAAGTTTTACTAAGCATACCCTTGGATTAACGTGCAATCCTGCACCCGTTTTCTAACCTCAGCTGTCGTTTTCTGTGATCGGCACCGAGGATGGGCACAGCCAGACTCACACCCCCGTACATCCCAACCCAAATGAATCACCTCATCTTTAGCAACAAATGATCCGAATGCAAAAAACAAGCTACCTTGAAGCTAGGCGAATCTCGCATTTCATCCAAAGCGCTTTGGTTAAACCTGTGTTTCAAAAAGTAATTTTTAAGGACCTGTAGACAAGGGTTTTGCAAAATTTAAGATTCTGCAGAGATAACCGAGTTTTCCTTAAGACGAAAGAGAAAATAGATTTTGCAGAATTCAAAAGCATTCAAGTACAGCCTAACTAACAAAGCTCTTCAGAGACCATCTCAGCTAATTAAAACCTGCAGATGTCCAAGCCGAGCTAAGCTGTTCACAACTTTTCACATGCATTCACTAAATGGATTAATTGAAAATATAGATAACGATAGAATAATTTCTAGTAAAAACACATGCGATGTCAAGATTTACTTAATTACGTCCATGTCCGAATGCTGCTAAAGCATGCACACTACCTGTGGATTTGTATAAGGTTTCTTAGGCACGCGGCATTGGGTCAGAGTTCGCCGGAGAAGCTGCTTCTCCAGTTAAGTGAAATATTAAGCATGATGTCTTTTTGTATTTTAAATATAATCAGAAGTGATTGTATATACATCTTGTGATGCGTTCCTCCATGTTTTATGAGCATATTGCCAAGAAAAAGTATTTTGCAAGGTCAGCTATTTCATCAGTCATCTTCACTTTTATATAACACCGCCTTTCTTCCACTTCATACCACGTATTACTGATCTTTACCACATACCGATCACAACCAACAGTGCTCCTGAAGGGGAAACCCAACTGGAAATCCCCAACAGGATCTCTGGACCTTGAATTCCGATTCATTTAATCAAACTTGCTATAGCCTGAAGTACTTGGCCTTGCCTACATAAAAAGGCTTTTTCTTTTTGTTGTTTAAAGGGACACTTACATTTGAGTTGGCCTGTACCAAACGTGCTTCGAGATGCTTCTTAACACATCAAGGTGAACGGATACAAGGCCTTTTATAAAAATAAGAAACCAAAAACCTTTTGCTGGGACAAGTGAGGGTCTGTGCGCAGATAAAGAACAGAGAAGGCTGTTTTCCAAGCAAAAGTGGTTACTTGGCTAGGTGGGTAAAATGTAAAACGAACAGGAGTTACCTCCTCCACCAAGCCTGCGACGCTGCGCACCATCTCGCAATAACAGAGCCCTACAGCAGCGGGGAAAACCACATCACTACTTTAAGGACCATCTTTGTCACAGGTCGGGTTAGCCGGTGCCGTGGCACTTAAGGTAAAGGCAACAGGTATAAAAACTGGCTGATATCCACAAATGCAAGTCCCCAAGGCAATCCGTGGATGATCCTACTGACGGGAGGGAGCTTCTTTCCACCGTTTCACTAGAAAATAAATTCCTTGTCATGGCACAGAAAACAGCCCTGAAAAAGAAAAATCCCTTAGGACTTATCTTCCTTACTGAAGGGATTGGGGTAGTCAAGCTTTGACTGTTATTGCTGCTTCCAAGGGGAAAAAAAAAAACCTCCACCTGAGGAAAGCCCCCTCTCACTCAAAACACAACCCACGGGGCTCCTTCCTCTTACGTTTCCGTAACCAAAAAGCCGGTGAACTGAAGAAAGGAGCCAGCACAGCTCCTTGGGCTGTCCAGGGAGGCAGGCGCTCTCGAATGGAAAAATATGAGCGCTCTTTAGGACCCTCCGAGCAGCAACGGGAATTTGAGATGTGCTGAGATACAGAAACACGCACAGCGAGGCCATTTACTGCACGACAGGCGCAGGAACGGGGCCGTCGGCCAAGAGGAAAAAAGAAACATTAAGGCTACAGAACAGAGCTCAAGCAAAAAAAGTTGACATTTCGCCATGCAGCTTCTACTAAGTATTACTGCAACGCATTAATTTTATTATGGATACACTCCAGTTTCCACTTGAATTGTTTTAATTTCACATTACTTTACCTGGTGTTTACCTGATTTGCTACATTCTAAGGAGTCACTGAAATACATACTGAAGGATCACCTTTTGCATGTTTTTACTGCTATTGGGTCTATCATACTCTTGCTGCTGCAGGAGAGGGATTCCTATTCCTTAAAGTTAAAAATAGTAGTAATAATCATATTTTTTTCCTTCAGTGGCCCCTTGGCTGCGGACGTCATTGGAAGAGCACTTGATTCTAGAACAGAGCTTCTGTTTCATGACAAGAGTGTAAAAACCGGTTCATGCGCTCAGAACAACAGACTGAGTAATAGTTGTTCAGTTATTACGTGTGTCTGTCTCTGACTCCAGATGATTCACACGAGAGCCGAGGTCTCACCTGGCCCGGGACTGGAGGACATCTCCTCCTCCATTTCAAGCCAGCCCTGAAGCACAATGACTGACAGCATCCCCCCAACCTTGTTTTCTTTTTTTTGCAAGCGCAGCCGAGCTGCAGGCACATCTCCTCTATAACCTCCCAGAGACAAGGCAGGAGGAACAAAGCATTTCTTCACTTCCTAAAACTGTCACAGCAAGAACCATGAGAGACGAGGTTTGAAACACAAGCTGAGCAAGCAGCTAAGTTTGTTCCGTTTAAATTTCAGCTACCGCCCTTTCTCCTCCTTCGCTGTGAACCAAGCAACACAGGCTTGGCCGAACACCACCGGGCAAGCCACTGTCTCCATACTGCAGTAGAACATCCCCGGGTCAGCCTTCACATCCTACCTTAAGACACATTGCCCGCTTTTGAAGCCAGATGATTTTTAACACTGCTCAGCCTCTAAGGGTGAAGCATGTACATGGATTTGGGTACAACCACGTGGAGCGTTGCAATGCCTTGCTGCCCAAATTAAAAGATTCGGCTCTGAGCCCAGTGCTTACACGCTTTGCACAGTGAATAACGAGGCAGGCGCTAATGACGTCTCTGGTCATCCACACCAGCCAGTGGGGAAGAGCTCAGAAGAGCTGTCTGCCCAAGATCCTGCCTTTCCCTCGTGTTTTTGGGGCCTCCCCAATCACTGAATTAACCAGCTCACGACACAGCCCGCGACGGCTTCCGGGACTTGCGCGCCTCAGTAACTCCTTTGAGCAGGGCCAGCTGACTTGCTCTTTCTTTGGAGAGATGTGGATGATGGTGGAGCATAAGAAATGGGCATTTACGACATTTGGGAAGGGAGAAAATAAATTTTGGGGTCTCATCCCCAAAAAAAGCTTTTGAAATCCAATAGCTACTTAGTAAAAGGAGCAAACAGCAGTGCCAGGTTTTCCTCAAGCACCTGAGTTTTGCCCCCCTACCCCACTCCCTGAACTGATTTGTGGCATGGGGCCATGCCAAACCATCTATATCCCTCAGACTAAATCTCCATGTACCTATTTCCAAGGAGGTTTAAATTTTCAAAGGAAAAAAAAAAAAAACACCAAACCAAAACAGAAACAGACCTCAAGAGGACAGACACCTGAAAAGCAGTACTATGAGAATTAGTAAGAGGATGTGAAAAAGCAAGCAGGTTTATATTTATTTCCCGGCAGAAGAGCTGGAGCTGAAAACAGAGAGACAGGAGGGGAAAGTAAGGAAGAGGACGCAAGGCCCTAAAAAAGGAGAGTTGATCAAATTCTTTCAAACACTTGAAAACCCATAGGGCTACCCCAGCAGTTGGGTGCGAATCCGGCCGCTCTTAGTACAAGCCCATCAATAAAACAAAGGCAGCAGCTCATTCTGTCATTTTCTGACTCATCTCCTGCATTCTGTACTCGAGCCATGTCAGGGAAACAGAAAAGCTTTCTCCAATATCAGTCCAAATAGGAAGGCGACTATTGACCCAGCTTTAGCAGCTACAGGCATTTTTTATCACCACATAAGTCAAATACACACATTTAATAGGCTGGATTCTTCTGCTCAGGAGGTGCTCCACGAGTGCTTTTGCCAGTTCAGCTAAGCTAGTATTAACATGCATGCAATTGGATTTTATGTTTTTGGAGTAGGAAAGGCTTAAGGCACTAAAACAGGGATTGTCCCTTCCCTTGTCTGGTGGAGCTGTCCCTGGTATAGTTCAGAGGGTCAAGACAATCGCACAAGTTTGGTCAAGACCCCTCCTGACTCGGCTACATCAATCCCCCTCCAGCCATCCCAGAGCTGCTTCCCACCTCCGCGCTCCGACAACGCTCCCAATAATTAATTAACCGACTTGAAAGTCCCGGGCTGATGGTTATACATTATAAAAATCTCTCTTTACTCAAAACTAATCAAAACCGAGTCCGAGCACTGGCGTTTTAAGTCCGGAAGCACAGCCACGTCTGTCTGAGCACAACACATGCCTGTGGAAATCGCCACAAATATGCGGCGCTCAGACATCAAAGACAGGAAAAGAAGAGCAGTAAAAAGGGCACCCAAGGTCAAAACGTACGCCAAGGCTTTTAAACCCAAGATTTTTATTACGACAAATCTTCCAGAAAGGCTTGCAGAGGAAGATAGCAGATTTCACCCCGCCGCAAAAGAAAGGAAACCAAGCTGAACAACTCAGAAAACCTACTTTCAGCTGCCGTAATGAAGCGATCGGGTGGATTTTTGCAACAAGGGACGCTGAAGTGCTTCTGTTAGGGCTAAGTGTGCAAAAATCCAGCAAACTGGGTCCGATCCCAAGGTCCAAACCTTCCGCCACCAAAGGGAGAGGCCGGCGAGGCAGCTACAAGATTTCACTCACTGAAGCCACGAAGAAAACAACTTATTTTTACTTTGTTGGGAAAGTTTGGGCATAAATTAAAAAAAAAATTAGTAAAAAAGGACAATTTGAGTGTTGTCTCACAGACAGATTCCATACTTTTTAAGTAAAGCGAAGGCCCCTAGGCCTTCAAATTCATTTCCCCTTTGATCCGCAAGAGCCTAAATTTATTAGCCTTCTAGACACGCGGCAAGGCTCATCTCTTTGTACAGGAAATTGGAAGGAATTCAGACAAGGCTTTATTTAAAGTTCAGACTCCCCCTATTGGGCTACGCTGCCACACAGCGATTTTACCCCAGGCATTTACTTACAAAGCTAAAAAACTCCCCCCAAAACTAGAACCAGACCCTCTGACAAGAATAACAGAATTAAGACAACACTTACCAAGGCGCAAGGAGTGTTTGCATTGTGTGGCCGACCAGTCATGAAGTTTTCCCTGGCTAAAGTAACCCCTTCTGAGTAATTAAGGAAATATTAGGGAGTTTTTGTGGTCATATGGAGAAGGAAGCCTTTCAAATGCAAAGCTAAATTTGAGATGACGGAGAGCTTCCTCCCCAAGAGCAACAACACGAACCAGATCCGTGTTTTATTGAGTGGCCTCAAAGTATTTCAAAACCTGGTTTATCCCATATAATGGGGCGGTGTCAAGAGGTAGGAGACGAGAGGAGACGCACCGATTCCTATTTTGCATGTGTAGGTATACACTGATTTAGAAAATGCTACAAAAAAGTCATAGTAAAGCATCACTGAAAAATACACGCTCAAGATGATCGAGTATACTGCAATCAGGCAGATCCGTGCCCCTCCAGATAGGTGGCAAAGAAATGCCGACCTAGGCACATTCCCCTATCTTACATCCCTGTATTGCTGTTATCTATCTGAAGTTGGTTTAATTTATGAAAAGACTAAAGATCTTCAAGTCCTTAAAAAAAAAAAGCGTACAAACACGTGGGTACTTTCTCATCGGGAAAGTTAGGCAATCGCTCTTTCCCAACTGCAAGGCACAAGATGGCTGGTGGGGAGTGATGAACAGTCGTGTCTGGGGCTACTTTTTCCAGCTTGAAACTGTGTGCTCAGCATCCATCTATTAAAAAGTTTAAGTCATCCTCCATTAGGGGAAAAAATAAGCGGTGCTCTCATGACAAGTATTTCTTCTGCCACTTGCTCAAGCCCCTCCATGGGTCTGAACGCTGTTTTTCTCCCTGCTTGTCACATATTCACTACAGAGCGTTACGTTATCCTCTAAAAGGTGCAGAAATACAGCCTCACTTTTGTGTCTGAACTCCAGAATTTACGCTCCAGTCAAGGAGGTGCTAGCTGAAGATGATGCAGCTTTACATGCTATTAAAAATTGGTTTAGAGTACTGAAAAAACAACTATTTCTGGAAAAAAAAGGTGCACTGAGGTGCTTCAAAGCCTGGGGCAGTCTTTGTGGTCATCTCTGGATTGTGACAGTATTGCTGACGCTATCTCATCTGCACAATCAAATTCATCGCTGTCCTGTTCTCCCAGCTTGTTTCACACAACAGTACATTTGACTTCCGCACGTTCCCCCAAAAATGACTGTCTGCGCTTCACGATAAGAAACAATCATTCTACCTCGACCCTTACTCCTGGCAGCATTTACATTCATTTTTGCATGCCTGCTATGCACCAGCACTTGCCATCCGCTGCTTCCTAAGATTTTATTTCCAGGAATTAATTCCCATACTGATGTTTTGTAACGATTAGAGAGCACCTACCAGTAGCTTTCAGATTTAATAACACGGAAGTGGAAAAGTAGCTTTCCTTTCGGTCATCTCTGCCTATTGGTAGGAGGAAACCCCCCTGCACATCCACTTGGAAAATAAAGTCAGTTTAGGATGAAGCTGAATGAATTTACAACTCTTGAACAATACTCTTCAACTCTATACTGCCACTTAGCAGAAACAGCTGTTTTAATAAGAGCTTACATCTTTAGCTGGCTAATGCAATAACAAAATTAAACAGGACAACATGGAGCCTAATCCAACCGGGGCGGGGGAAAGCCATTTAGTATTCCCAAGCACTGGAATGAGCCATTTAGTCTCCGCGTGCACGCAGCCTGCACAGGCGTTAACGCTCCACAACCACGTTCCGCTCATGCAAGGGTTTGCCAGGATCTGTTTACATGATCCACTTTTCCCTGCTAAAGGCATGAAAGAGAATACTCTGCAGAGAATGTAAGAGGCAACACGTTCTCTCCCCAGCTTTTTGCAACTTTTCCTGCAAACTGAGCAAACAAAATGAATTCAGAAATATCAGTGCTGCTCCCGAAATGTATTAACAATGAGAGTGAGGGCTGCTGGAAGAGAAAGGGGGGACTGAAAGTATTAACAAAAGCCCACAGCACACTGGCTGTGGCTAAAGCTAGAGCCTGAAAGACTTCTTTGTCTTTCTGGTCAATGCAAGCCTATTCAACAGCCCGATATATAGCAGAAAGAAAGTGAGGGTGGGAGGAAGAAGAGTCCTGTCTCTTTAGGGGACGTCTCCTCAGCTGCCAAGCTGCGAGGCAGAGGGAGAGGGGACTCTCGCATGAACACAGAGCCGCTTTCCAAGCGGCCCGTAACCCAGGCATTGTCTATTAACAAACGCCAACTGAAAGGACATGCTCTGCTCGCGCCCAACCTTCCTCGACCAAGGGACAGACATTCCAGGAACTGGACATCTAGTTCCCAAAGAGCCTCCAAGTGCAATATAAATAGTAAGCTATAGAAAATAAACCCCCTATTTCTGAAAGTCCGCTTGCTTTTCTGCAATCCCTTCCTCCCAACAATGAGCTATTGTTCCACTCCTGGTACTGAGGAAATGTTTGTGTTCTTTCTCCGGGCCCTTTACATTTGGAGACCTGCTCCTCGTTTCGAGATAATTACCCAACACACTACAAAGCACGCAAGTCTTTCCCAGTTCAAGAGAAAATAAATTTAATATTGATTTCACCAAACAAAACCCACACTCCCTTCCTCGTTTTCTTAGCGTTACCAGCGTTACTCAGCAGAGCTCAGTAGCTAACCAAAATACCTAGAAAAGGTCAAAGGAGGAGGGTCCCAGTTGATACCAGCATGCCACGTAACACGGACACACACGACCACCAGTTTGAAACGCAAGAGCTATGAAGGCGAGTGCTATCTCGAAGGGACTGACACTTGCTGGGGGATATTTCTTCTCCCAGATGTTGAAATAGGGGTACACACAAGCTCCTCGCCTCGGCTACGCAGCCACAAGCACTGGGAGTGCATTCTCACGTGTCCATGAGGCTGGACCCTCCACATGGTTTAAGACGTGGCCGTCACTTACCTTCTTGCGAGCTGCATGTCCCAAGGAACAAAAATACTCTGCTGTAAAAACCAAGAGCGGCAAACGCACATATGGCTAGGCTTGCTCCTCTTCTCTCCCAAACCGGGCACTCAGCACTCGTTGCATGCTGGAGCCTACGGCCAAGGAGCAAGGTTTGAACTCTCCCTGCTTCTGAAGTCTTGACCACTGCAGAGCCAAGATTTTGACGCTGGCAGGATTGCTGCAAAGAGGTTTCTGCAGCAAGCCTCACACGTAACCATACAAAGGAAACACTTAAGTGAGAAAAACCAAGAAAGTGCATATTTCCGCCCCTTTAACATTTAATTCATCTAACCATAAGATGCAAGGGGACAGCATGGCAGTCGCCAAACGAACCTACTATAGAAGAGGGAGCTCTCGCATGCTTCACGGGCAGGACACTCACAGGCTCGCTCAAAGGAAACCTGAGCGCGCAGGCTCCATTTTCCTACAGCAGCCTTACTTTAGATAACCACACGAAAGACAAAGTTGGTAAAATCCCGTCTTTCTGCACCACCAAACATGCTAACCCATACTGCTGCATTCAAGCACTTCACTTTCGGGGAGTCTGCATCTATTTTTGGAGTTGGCCAAGGGGCAAGAAATTTCTTTATAAAAAGAAGCAAACTAATTCATTTGCCTTAAAAAACAAGGGCCTCTTAATTGCAATCACAGCAATAACTTCTGCAAGAACAGCTTGTAAAGATAAAAACTTTTTTCCCCTGTGTCATAGTTGAACTAAAAGGGAGTAAAACTCCACCGTAACCACAGTTTTAATTAAATTTGATTGATAGCCCATTACATAAGTATGCATGAAGCCACAGTTTGCACAGGATGCTATTTCCTTTCAGGTTTTTCGATACAGAAAGGACTCCCGCTCTTAACCGTTAAGATAAAGATCTTTTTAGAAGTGCTGATCTGTTGCTTCCTTGGAAAATGGTGGAAGGTCTCATTAAAAATAGCCAGCTGTGCAAAAAGTTCTTCAGGCATCCCACATGCCTCCAAGAGGGAGAATCCACTCGAACGGACCACGCACGCAGCCTCGCTGCACCCGGAGCCGCATCCAAACATACACCTCGCAGCACAAAGAGGCATTTGAAACACACACACATGCGCACGCTCCTGCCGCCCTCCCCTCCCCGACTGCAGGAATATTTTTTGCCTCCTTTGTTTCTTCGCAGGTGGGGAACGGCGACGTCAAGCAGGCGGCTCGTAAAGCGGGAAGAGGAACTTAAAAAAACCAAAACCTTCTTGCACTGCAAACAGCAAAGTATCTGCGGCCACTGCCGAAGTGGGATTTTACAGCATGCTCTTTTTTCCCCCGCTTTTTTTTAATGCCATGGTGCTACACGCTCTCAGGTCCAACTGTCCAATTACTGAAACACCCTCAAAGAAAGCGACAAAGAACAAAAAGGCAGAAAGAGCAACAAAAGAAAGTTACCCAGCATAAATTCAGGTAATTCTTTGTGCTCTTGAAACTCTAGCGAAGGCAGCAGCTGCTACAATATGCAAGCTTGAAACCAAAGTCTAAAGAAACGTGGAAATCAAGAAGAAACAAAGAAACACAGTCCATGAAACACTATTTTTGATTGGCAATGACTTGGGCTTCAATTTGCAGCCCTGGCATTACAAACAGAGATGGTATAGTGATAGGAAATTCTCCTTCACCTTCCTAACTCTAAGTTAACATTGATGATTAAGAACAAAACATAGCAGGGTAAGTTTTATTTATTTATATTCCTGAACACAGCACGCATCAAGCAGCAACTTAAAAACTCTTTACTCCAAAGCTTTAATGTTACCACCATAGATAGGAGAACGTCAATAATGTCTGCATGAAAGTACACTCTGTTTTCAGGTAAATCAAGATGTAAATATTTGTTCTACTTAATTCTGCTTTGTACAGTCCAGAAGGACTGATCAAAGATAACACGCATTTTGAGATGCAATTATGAAATGCCAGCATTTAGAAATCAAACAATCGATAATAAAAGTTACTCAATAAGACAGCTAAGGGGAAAAAAAAAAAGCAGAAGTTCTCACATACGGTATTACACAGTACGTGAGAGCTATGCAGTGCTGCTTGTACCTGAATATTCATGTGGAAAAAAAATTAAGACCTAAGAAAAGCCAGACGAAGAACCTCATTAAGTTTATTAAGGCCACCAAAAGAGCTCCAAGTGTAGCTGCCACAGACCAGGTAGATTTAAGTCCCAATTGCTGGGCTCTTTGCTGCTTTCAGTATGAATACTGCAGCCTTGACACCCCAGCATATAAATAGGCTTTAAGGGACAAGCAACGCGACCAAAAGCTGTGTCAACCAAACAAGCCTCTTCAAAGTACTGTCGGTAAAGGTTTCCTGTTTTTATGTTCCTTGCTTTTACTGAGCCGTAAACTGCAAAGGGGATGATGTACGTTTTTGGTATAGAGATTGTAATCAGTTCACTGACTTCAATTCCATCACATTTCGCAGCTGCCCGAGTCAGCTCTGAGATTGAGATGCTCTTAAAATATCGTCCTGTCCCCTGGCATCACCAAAAAGACCTTGCAAACGCTTTTCCTATAGACGGGGAAATGAGAGCCTGCCCTCTGATCCCACCTGCTTCTAAAGTTTACAACACGCGGCATTTGAGGCCTCTTGTATGGGTCATCTCTCATGGGCAACTTCACACCAGCGACCGCTCCTACGCTGTGGTTACGCTGACATAACAGCCCAGAAACCAAAACCTACGAGTAGACATCCTGGACGCAGCAAAGACAAGCCCTGCCTGGGGAATAACGCACAAAAAAGTCACAATTCCAGCTTACGCTTAAATAACTCCTTGCTTGAAGGCACCATGAGACGAACTCCATGCAAGCTTTGGCCTTTTTCTGCCCACGTCAACACCAAAGGTTTCTAAGGGGAAGTTGATATCATTACTAGACACAACCAAAATGACAATATTGTGGAGCACTTGCCAGGCACGTGTACTGCTGATTTTTACTGCTTGGCCAATCGCTTTTCGGTCCCTGGAAAGACTATTTTGGTGCAATTTCCCTGTTCTTAAGGGGAATTTAGCAAATCACGTGCTCCGATTCTCTCTGCAGAGTCAGGGCATGTCAACAAAGTAAGGAAGCCCCTTTAAAAGAATCCAGATTCATTCACCTCCCACGCAAGCGACCCCACTTTTCCTCCACTCGATCCCTTTCCAATCAGGTTTCTCTTGGACAACAGTGAACGGCAAACAGCCTCAGCAATACAAAAACTGTGCTGCTTCCCCGGAACAACCCCTGAGCGCATGGTTAACTTGGAGAAAGCCTTCGTGCTGCCGATCTTAAAACTGTTTGATTTCTTGATAATTCACCAACAGACTCTTTCAAAAGATGCCTGGATTCAGGAGCCCCAAATTAAGTGTTCACTGATTCACCAGGCTCCTTCCCAAGACAATTCCAAATATTTCTTGAATACGAAAGGAGCTGAGGTCCCGCCATCAATACCACCACGATGTTTCTACTTACATATTTGAGCTGTACTTTGCGTAACAACCCTCAGTGCAGCACTGGAATTCCTTTGCTCCAATTGCCAAGTTTTGGCACAATGCATTTAGTAAGGGATGTGTTAATGGGAGGAAGCAGCAAGCACAAAACCGGAGAAGATCCACTCTGTCAAATGGCATTTTGATCTGTCTGCCTTCAGAGCAACGGTATAGACAACTTCGGGATTGGTATGTGCCACTTCCCATCTAAAAATAACTGGATTACAGGAGTGACAGTCAATTCTAACTCCATTATTCAAATCTTGATTAAATCTTAACGTCGAGTATATTTCTCAGTCAACCCGCCTCAAGTGACTACTTGAAGGCTAATCTCTCAAAGCCTTTTTTCAGGGTAGAGAAGATTCTTCTACAGCCTTAACACACCAAGGAGCAGGTAGAACATAAAAATGGTTATGCACAAAGCTTGTTCTTTCCAAAAATATTTGGCAAAGCACTGGATTTTTTTTGTCTGTTTCATATAGACATGATGTAAAATGAAGTTAAAACAAAGTCTCAAAATGCCCTTCAGCATCTGAAAACGAACCAAGCTCAGAGGGAAGAAAGCGTCTTGAACAAGGCATTTCTCAGCATGGTGCAGCAAGAAAAAAGTCCTTTGGATACTGTTAACCGCATTTATTTTTGCAATTAACTATGACAGAAGGGAAAAAAGTCCATTACCTGAAAGAGAGAGATATCTTAACACCGCTTTCTTCGACAAAGTTCTTCTAGACCAGCCTCTGGCTACCAAGCATTTGGTAAGTGTTAAAAAACATATTTACGTAAGAAACAGTTCAGCAGGGAAACGGTATGCTAGCTTCCGAGACCCCCCCAAGCACACACATTAGAGGCAACTCCGCACGCTGCAAATCTCCCTCCAGAGAGGACGAATGCAAAGACGCTGCCAAAAAACCGCTCCAGCTGCTGCTCGCTGAAGACATTTCTGCCCCAGCTGATAACCACCACGGTCAAAGCTAACCACATCCCCCCAGTTTTGTCAGTTTAAAAACCATCCAATTCTCCCTAACCAGCTTTGGTAACGCGATCCTTGTTTAAAACATTTAAAGATGGAAGCGAACGGAAGGGTTGGGAGAAGAAGAGATGGGCTGGAAAAATTTCCTGGGTCACCTTATCAAGCAAGGCCACCGAGCAAACTAATTACAACCACCACCAGGGAAGACGGAAGATGCTTATCCCCGCTGGGCAGCAGTTCAGAGGTGGTCAGAAGCATCACTCCCAGCGAACGTGGAGGAGTCTTCAGAGTGAAGAAACTATGTTGTTCAAGAAAGTAAGATGGAAGGGGGGAAAAAAGCAGGAATCTAGAAGATAAGCATTCAAAGAGAAACACCACATCCACAAAAGCCCTGAGCTGTGGCCAAGGAAGAGCTGGGGTGACACAGCAAGCCAGAACTTGTGACGATTGCCGTATTTTCCTTCATCACGTTTTGATTTCGAAGGCGGAGGGGGNTCTTACCCTGAACGGCTGCTATATGAGACCAAGACTAAGCAAATGTCTTGGTAACTGCTGTAAAAATATACAAAGCAAGGCTGCATGCAAGCCGGCTTGATGTCGATCACAAGGAGCAATCGGGAGGAGACAGCCATGGGAGAACAAGGTTTTGATCTCCTCTTTGGCCAAGTGACACATACCACCCACTCCTTTCTGGAGTTACTTTGGCTTTTGCTCTATTCCAAAACTAACAGGCACGGTTCTTCGGCTGTCCTCCAGACTCTTGGTTGCATCAGATGCCTGCGTGCATCTAGTTTCGCAGAAAAAAATAGTATTTTTAATAAAATGCCCCAGACAAGACAGCAGAGCTAAAGCCATACCCATCTTCTACCTTTCATGTTCTGTAATGCAACTGCTGATATAACATTTATTGTAAAATACTTCTGTATTTCAATCACTGAGCTTAAAACAAGTCACACCGCAACATCCAAAACACACAGTATCTCACATAAACTGCATCACACTTCAAAGAAAACAAACATCGCCAAATTTAGCATACTTCTGTCCCCTGATTAACAGCTGAAACAGCAGTTTCTGGCCCAATACCAGCCGCATGCACGCTCACAGCGAGGCTCTGACCCGCTTAGCCACTGTTCGTGTGCTGCTTTGAGGTAACCTGATAAACACGCTTCAGGGTCTGGGTTGTGAAGTGTGGAGCCGCTGTCAGCGCGCCTGGGGAGGACAGCTTACACCGGGCAATACAGGGAGCTGGCGGACTAACTCCTCTATTCCCAACAGCCTCGCCAGCAAGCGAAGATTGGGATTGTTTGCTTTGAGGGTTTGTTGGTTTTTTTCCCTCAGAACAGTTACTTAACACACACACATACGGTTATTTCTACACTGAGTTTATACTGCAAACACATAACCAGTTAAGAACGTTAAAGTCCAAACAGAGAAAGTGGAGAGGGCCAGATGACATAACTAAAAAGACGCACGGATGAAGGCAGACCAGGAGGAAACCTATCTGATTGCAGAGAAAGGTTACCAAGCTTTTACTCCGCCTTTATTCAGCTTACAGCCTGGAACAAACTTCCGCGTGGGTATTACAGTCTGCCTTCCCTCACACTGAATTCCTCAAGTAAAACCTTACATCTCTGGCTTCCCTTTAGCACCAGCAATTATCTGCATCTGGGGGCATGTTGTTACAAGACTGGGGAAAAAAAAAGAAAAAAAAAGACACAAGTACTATAGCGCTTGTTCATGGCAATTTTCACCCAAGAGTCTAAATTTCTGTAACATACTAAAAACCAGCTTATTTTTATCTTCCTATGCGTGCCGTTAACACAGAACTCCCCCAGCCCACTTACCTCAAACTTTGTACCCTAAAACCACAAATAAAAGCACTACAGCTTACAAGGCTACAACCCACACACGCCTCTTCTCTACAGGGACGGCTGCTGCTTGCATCCCTGGGGGTTCGGGACCCTACAGCAGCAACCATATATTTCCAAGCCAGGCTTTCTATCTGTATGATAAGCCTGAATATCAAACAGCCTAGTAGTTGACTGTCTCATTCACTCAGCTACGTTTCCTACCGTGTCTCTAATACTTCATGCTGTGACTTCATGGGAAAATGTAATGCTCTGCTGGTCAATCTGTCAAGAAGCATCGCGGTGACAGCAGTGTTGTCACCCAGACTGATGGTCCTTCCGTCAGCCGAGCAACGAATTCTGGAAGCGTGCTTCTCGAGAGCGGTAATGCTCATTTCGACCCCCAGTTTTGTAACGCCTTGCAATTTCCCCCCCATAATCTTTATTTCAGCGGTTTATCAAAATGAAATTAAATCCTAAGTACCTTCTTGCCACATGCGGAGCTTATGACTTCTCCCAAGTTAAAATCCCATGTCATACAAAACGAAATCCTGAGAAAGCAGGCATCCAGGGAAGACAGCACGATGCATCTTACACTGCTGCAAAAACCCCATCGTTCATGGAGGGATATCGGCTGGACGGGAGCTCTGGGTCTCCTTGGTCCAATCCTCCACACATTCAATTTTTCCTCATAAGGACTCTCAGTTGCATACTTTACACACACCTCTCCAGGGTGCTTGAAGAAGAAGTAATAGCAACAATATATTTATCCCAGCTGAGCCTGAAGATGAGCAGTAAATTAGTCTCAGAGCATTTCTCATTTAAAGAAATGCTGGTTTTACTTCCATTAGCTCTGCCTGTTGACTTCGGGCCACAAACGCAGAGGTAAAACACAGAGGGAAGGCTGCAACCGCTGCACGTGGCCATCGAGGAAGATTTGCAAGCGCACATTTCCTTACTGCACAAAGTGACCTCTGAAGTAATGCTACACAGCTGAACCAACACGCAGGTAGAAGTCGGTGAAGATGTACCCGATGTGCTATCCAGGATGGGAAAGAAAGGGGAATTTTAGGACCTGTCCCTGCCTTCTGCTTGCTCGGGACCGTTTGCATCGGCGGGATGCTCTGAGCACCGCAGCAGGCAGGACCGCTCCTTTTCTGGCTAGCATAAAACCCCAATTTTGCTGATTTCAGACTGCACGGAAACTGCAGGATCACTCTGTTCGCAGCAGGTCTTCAAAGATTATGAACTTCTGAACAAGCCCCTATGAACATTACCCAACCACTCGGCTTTTATCATCACCATGGCAATGAGTGACACCACCTGTTAAAACATGAACAAGGATGCACAGAGGACCACGCTGGTTACCAGTGCTAGTTCAGCAGCCTTTTATCAGGTTAACCGTAATCAGGACAAACACTAAGGTATGGGGAGGAGAGGAAGAGAAGACTAAGAAAAGGATTTGCTCCAGTATGAAAGCACTGAATTTGGTCTCAAACGCTGACGTTTTGCTACACTTCAGAACAGGAACGAACCAAACCAAACATTTTAAGTTATCCCTAGCGCAGAGCATCTCTGATATTATTTGGGACTGCAGTGCAAGCAGCCTGCAGATACGCAATTATACAGTTCACCAAATTGTCTGGTCAAAACACACTTCCACTTTTTCCTTTGCAATTCCGAGACATTTTTGACCCACCTGCAGCACACATAGATGCTACAGATATTTTATGTCCCCTGTTCGTAAGGAAAAACACCATCTTAAGTGTGACATAATAAAAACGAGGATGGAGCTAGACTACAAGAAAAAGCAACCCAAGCCTGACGAGTGAACTCTCCTCCTTTGAGAAAGTATTTTCAACCTTCTCCTCCCGGAGGTAGAAGTTCAGCAGGCTTCTCCAAGATCTTCCAAACCCCGAGTGACCTTTTTGCATTTTAGCTCAACCAGCGAGACCTCAAACTCCCTGATGGAGGCCAAGAGTTATCCCTGCTTTCAACACTTCCCAGCTTGGCTGCAATCCTCCCCCAACAACCTCCTTTCAAACAGCAAGGCCGATCTGCGTTGCCAATGGAGAAACAGCTCTCCACCCCTCTTCGGTTCTCTCCCGCTCCCTTGTTTTATTGCTGTGCTCCAGTTTCTTTCTACACGCCCTTCACAGGTTGATTAATACTCATCTTGGATGATCAGATGTCTAGTAATTCAGGCTTTTACACCACTCCACACCGTAATTCTCATTAAGGCACACACATTTTACTAGAAAGCTTTTTGCTGACTGTTCCCACTCCTGACATCCAGGCCATTCAGTAAGACATTCTGGACAGAGGTCCCGGCTATAAAATTCACATGTTCTTCGGCTGCCAGAATGGGAATTTGGTGACAGTACAATTCATTCAGTTGTTTAATGATCTTAATGTCAGCCTGAGCGGATAAAGTGTGCTTTGGCTTCAGCAAGGAGCGATGGGGAGCGTGCCAAGTGCCGGCAACAATTGTTTCGGCGAATGCCTGCAATACCAGGTACCGCTGCCACAGACAGTGCAACAAAAGGGTAAGTTTTTTTGGGGGGGGAAATGGGAATTGTTTCAAGTCAAACTCTGTGCATGACCTCAGAACCAAATATAACCAAATATAACCAAACATAAAGTAGTTTATTTGTGCAGATGAACCTTTTTTTTAATTAAAAAAAAAAAGTGGTTTGGAAACATAATCAATACAATTAAGCTGAACAGCTTAAGCTCATCAAAAATTACACTTTGCGATATTTGCATATCAACAAAAATCAGATCTTTTTTTCTTTTGAAGAGACAGACATAAAAGCACTTTGAAATCTACTTTAAAACACAATGCTGAAGAAAAACATAAAACCCAAGTTGCACGGACAGGTTGACAGCTGAATTATTTGCATTTCGCAAATCTAGAATACAAAACGCAGAGCCCAGAAAAGCAAAGTATTTGAAGAGAGACCATCCAGTAACTAGTATTTATATCTGTGTAAGCACTGGCGAGAAAGGGGGCCACAAACTGAAGCTAGCTTTATATTCCACAGCGAGTTGAACTCAGAAGATGTCTCACCAGCTCAAGAAATAGTACATCCGAAAGAGCCTTCTACACAAACTTTGCCATGCTAAAACTGGGCAGGAATCACCAACTGCTGAAATCCCTTTCCCACCGTACTGCAGCGTTTGAGATGCACCACGGATTTCACATTAAAAGTCACAACAAACATGCTTTAAATGCTTTTTGATTTCAGTTCTTGGCTTCCCCCCTCCCAAATAACTGGTATAGGTTATCTACCCTCAGCTACAGTACCCTGCCGAGTTCCCTTTCAAATATAATATAGATATTGAGTCTGTCCAATTCATCAGCCGCATGCTGTAAAACAAAGTGTCCAGTGCCAAGCCTAAAGCACCCTGTACATCACCACAAACAAGAATCCAAGACTTCCAGAAAGTTTTCAGACCAGATTTCATTCTGAATTTCACATCGGACTTGACGGTTCTGTAGAAGATCCCATGGTAGTCCGAGAACAGAAGGGCCAGGTCTCACCGCTTAGTGGGAACGCACTTTTTTTTTTTTTAACAGACGTGCCCTTTCTTCAGGATGTTAGGAGCCTTTCAAAGACAACGGCTGACTAAAAAACCAAAGCTGTAAGTAGTATCACTAAAAATCTTTCCCTTTGATGCTTATAGGAAGAGTCTCCTGCTCAGTCTGAAAAGACCAAAGACTTCTGTCATTTTTGCTTTTCAGCGAAAGAACAAAATAAGCCCAGAAAAATGCCGGTTTCAAGGCACAGTAACTTCTACAACTTCTTAATAATGCATAAAAGAGGGAAATCTCTTTTTCAGACCACCATTTGCACAGCCATAGCATTAGTTCAAATGGATTTTCAAACGCCACCAGCAACACAGACATTTAAATCAGACTACTCTTAGTAATTCCGTAACTCGCACACAGTCACTCTCACATGTAAATCAAACCGAAACACAAACAAGTACACAATCATCATCTGGCAACCCGAAAGAGAGAACCGGTGCAATGTTTCTTAGTTTCCACCTCCCAAAAAGCTTTCCAAACTCAAGAAAATCTGCGTTATTTAAGACCTTTAACTGCATTAACTCTTCCTTGCTCGGTGTTTTCACAGCATGAAAAGCAAACTCAAAGATTGGCAGCAAGATTTCTTTTCCTACCACCCTGAGGATGTACCACGTGAAGTCTGCTCCCCTGGTAAGAGCGGGGAAGGTCTTCGCGTTTGCGACTTTTACAGAGTTATTCCCAGGCAGATACTCTTACTCCAGAGCAGGAGTTTCATTCCTGCCAAGTTCAACCACTCGGAAAGGAGCAGCTGCTCCGTGCATCTCGACAAGTCCTAACCCATTTCAACACTTCACCGACAGTTTTGGAGAATGCTACTGGTATCGGTCGAGGACCGGATGCTTTTTCTTTCAAGATGCACTTTTTAGAAGCCTCTTTGCTTTTCTTCAGGCATATTTAAAGCTCTAGAAATATTTTAACTCTCATGCAGATAAAGGATACACAGGTGTTACAACCAACAGCAGAAACATATTATTTTTGGTAGCAGAATTGATTTAAATCTGATACAACCCCAGCGTGGGGAAACTTGTCCTTTTCTCTCCACCTCAGATGACTACACAGCAAACAAAGGTAAAAACAATTCTTAAGGTACCACCAGAATAGGGAGCACGTAATTTTCCTTTCAGGAAAGAAAAAAGATGCTGTCCCATTAACCTAGTTACACGCCCAGCAGCAATTTGACTCAAGTCCCATCAGCAACAGCGTGCCATCACCTACTACGAAAAGAGAGAGCGCGTTCTGGGACATCTTCCAAACGTATATAATAAAACATAAGAATAACATGTACTAGAAAATTTCGCTAGCCTAAAAGCTTATTTTGCTCTCCTCCCTTTGATCCTTTTCTTTTTTAAGAACCCATTCTATTTTCTTCTTCCAGCTGTTCCACATCATCATTTCCTATTTGGGAGGCAAAACGAAGTCCACAGTTTGGAAAGGAAAGCTGTACATAGGAGAAGTTCTTGAAATTACCACCAAGTGAACAACACAGCACCATGAGAAGTCACACCAACTATGTTCCCTTAAAAAAAAAATAAATAAAAAAAAAGAAAAATCAGTTCCCCTGGTTCCTCCAGACCATGGGGCACACGACTCCTCCACCCACATCTTCACGCCCCCTAACAAACACCAGTTTTCTCTTCCCCATTCATCCCAGGAAAGCCTTTGCAATTGCAGGCAGACATATTCAAGTCACAGATAAAAGTTTCCTACTAAAGAAATGCCTGTAAAACAGTGATACTACCCATCTATAATTCCCCAGAGTAAAAATTCCAGCAACTCTAATCATATTAGCGGATTTACACACAACTAAACTTGACAGTTGACTAGCCCTGAAATTGTTGGATTAGGGAGAAAAAGAAAATATAGGTTACCTACGACTTCTAAAGAGAGATCTTCACTGCTAACTCTTACAAAAATGGAGCAAACGCACCAGCTTGACACATCCCCACATTTGCTAACGACACGAAAAAGCCTTTCAGTCCTAAGATGACGGACAAAACCCATACACACAGATGAAAATCCTTCTACGTCCCGACATCTAAAAGGGAAGTTATTTGTTCTAAGTCTCTTATTACTCTCTCACCGACTTCCTACCATAGATAAAAACACAAACTGTGTTCCAAAATCAGTACTGCACGTTAAATACACCTTTATTTAAATGGCTACAGTAACCTTCTCCTGCAGACTTCTGCCAGAGAACATACACAATCGTGTCCTCAGACATGAGAGGAAAATAAGCTGTCTGAAATCACATTTTTTGGAAGAATGGTTTTCTCCAAGACATTTCACCACAAAAATCTTACAAAGCTGGTAAAGTGACATATCTGCGCTATAACATGATTAGCTTTTGTCATTAAATAAATTAAAGCTATTTCTGCTTGAAAGAACGCTAAGATGTGCCAAGGCTGGGGAACATCAACAGAGGAGATGGCAGAGAGGTCTAAAAGCACTTAATTTTTTGGCAATAAGCTCACAAACCCGTGCCCGTTCCTCCCCTGCAGAAGAGCCACTACCAGGGAGCGGCAGGGAAAGTCACCACATTTTCAGAAGCTTCTCTCCTGCCGCACACCCTCCCAAGATGTACGATCTCCACGGCTTCAGACACTTCTAACGTGGAAACGCTCCTCAGGCAACACCGCTGCCCCTTCCTTCCCTTCGCCCGGCCGCCATTTCAGAAAATTCACTCCTGAACTTAAAAAAAACAGAGAGCAAGGAACACCTCTGATCTCAGCCCAGTTCCTCCCCTCCTTTCCCACTCCTTCCCTTTCATGACCATAACGCTCCGAACACCCTTCCTCGCGAGCGGCTGCCGCTGGCATCTGGAACAGGACTTCCAACTGTGCTCTCGTTTTAGCTCCAGTTCAATGTCAAAGCCGCCCAGAAGCCGGAGCTGATCCACCCGAGGCGCAGGGAGACACAGCGCTTTACACAAAAGCCACGATCACGTTCTTCAAGCTGACTTTTATGCCCAAGCAGCTTCCTAATCCCTGGGTCCTCATCTTCAAAGTCATCAACAGATAAACCACAGAGAGAACAGAGACACGCAGCATCACATACTCTGGAAAAAAAGCCACTCATAATGGAAGTGACCAGCGAGGGAAGACGGCATTGGCTCCAAACTCCCAGAGGGTATCACAGAGACCCTGATCCTTCAGGGCACGCTCAAGATGCTCTCCTTGAAGAAATTCTTGGGCGCTTTCCCCTCCAGCTCAACTCTCTGCTCACTAAGAGAAGACAGAAAACCCCACGCACCCAAATCCTCCTCGACGGTCTTAATTTAACTACAAGAGTACCAACGCAGGCCTACTCCAACAGCACAACTTGGCCCGCACTTGAACACCGGGTAAGTGCTGCCAGAACCTCACCCCGACTTCACACGCAGTCTCTTACATTCCTGAAAGCGATCCTGTATTTCTTGCCGTTCTCCCGGGCTTTTGGGAAGCGGCTCGCATCCAGAAGATGCCACCGAACAGAGCAGGAACTGGCACACCGCCTTCTGAAAGCGACTACAGCAGTTAACTAAAGTAACTCAGAAAAACTACAGCAGACACTCAATTACTGAGGCAACATTACCAAAACCCACGTTTCCACACACAGCAAAGATGTACTTCACACAAAAATCCCCGCCAAAAGCTGACCCTTCCTCTCTGCTTCTCAGAAACATAATTAAAGTGGGGGAAGAAAAGCAAGATTGGAAATGACCGTCTGTTAAAGCCCATCCTGAACCTGCCACGATTGCCCCACTGCCATAACCCGGAAAATACCCGTGTCCAGAGATACCCAATCCCACACTGAAACAACTACAGTGGTATATTAAGGTCAAGTCTACCGGTGCCCGCACAGAGACCATCAACAACCAGGAAGCTGAACTCCCTCCAAATGCAAGGAAGTTTGGAAAAGAAAACAAAAACCTACTGACACCAGCCCAGAGCCCAAGATGGCTCTAATTTGGCTCCAAGGTACAGTGCTAAATTAACCCTGAAGAGCCAGCAGACATGCAACATTACCCGAGTTCAACATAAATCAATCTGTTTGTCCTTTACAGTGCAATGTTTGGCCATGTCTGGGCTGCGGCTGTGAAGAAACTGGTGACCTAACCATATTGATCCACAAAATTTATTCACAGCATGGGGAATTTTTAAAGAGCAGCTTGTTATAACACACACAAAAAATACTTTACTCTTAAGCAGGACCGTGAGGGAGAGTAAAGAAACACGGTGTGGTTTAACACGTGCCAGAAGTACCATCAAGTTAAAAACACAAAGGTCTACAGTAAGCTTGCAGCCCGGAGCGTACCTTCATTATTTTACATTTTTATGGAAGAAGTCTCGCTACAGAACAATCGACTTCATCTGGAACTTCTTCCTCAGAGGCAGTCTGAAATCCAAAGCAAAGGTGGGCAGATCGGGACTTGTTTTTGATAATATCCCCCTGCGTGTTGTTTCACAGTTACACCCTCCCTTGTCCATCCCTCCCAAATAAGGGTCAGAATCAAACCGGAGGATTTGTCCATACTGACATACTTTTGAGCACAATTTCTGCCTGAAACCAGCTTTGACTGAATACTCACCACTACCAGAGCCACAAAATTATCCCAACTTACTTTTACACAGAAAATTTAACTTCTCGAAGCCACTGTGTTAAGGAAATTTCTCAAAGCTCTGTCTTGTCTTACAGCAGCTCCGATAACTTCCTATTCAGCACATAACAGACTGAAACTCCCATCAACACCTTTCTGTTCTTTGTGTCCATCACTCTCCAGCTTCGCTTTCCTTCAAGAAATATATATATTTTTTTAAATCCCTTCTTCCCCTTGTATTTTTCTTTTCTCTTGCTCTTGCCTTTCCACAAACGCATGTGAAGTACGCGGTCCTTTTTCCTGTACAGTTCTCTCTCACCCAATCCTTCTTTTTTCAATTATGCAGATAACCATTTAATTTCACGATGTATTAAATACTAAAACCACACGTATTTCCAAAGACACAAAGTTCACCACGCGGAAGCTGTTCGAGTTTAAAAAGCCCAAGTCAGAGCCTCAATCTACCTATTAACATATAATAATCCTTCACATCAACAAATAAACCCTTGCAGTGCCTTGAGAAGGAGACCTTGCAGTGCTCTGCTCACTCCGAGTTGCCAGAAGAAACCTGCAACTATACTTTATCTGCTGTAGGGTAACGCTGTCTCAATAGTCGTATCAAAACAGAAAAAAAAAAAAAAAAAAAAAAAAAACGNCAGAGCTAAAAATAAGGCTGAACTCAGATGACCCTCCGCACTCCAGTAAATCACAGATGAACTATGCTCCCCGAGCCTCACTTTTGCAGCAGCGCCTAGAAAAGGTAACAGCTTTTGTTTACTACCTGGAAGCATGCACAAGTTTCGGCGGAGGAAAAAAACCAGCCAGGACACCTGAATGTAGTCTATCGAAAAGGTATCAAGAACCCAGTGTTTGTATATATTAAAAGGACAGGTTATTAGTTTAAAAGTTCAGGAGCGGTATCGGTCAAACACAATATGTTTTCAAAACAGGCACAGCTATAAATAAAAGTTAGGCTGCATCATTTTAACCTCCCCACCTCCATAACGTCAACTTGTCATACTTATCTAATGCTTCTCCGGTCCTCTATACCTCTTGCTCTGGGCGTCCAGTTGGGTCCCCGCGATGGGACACGCTGCCACACCATCTCCAGCTCCTTCAGGGTCTTGCCCATTCCTTCCAAGGCTTTTTTATTTTTAGGCTGTACTCAGAGGTAAGCCCAACCTTCATCCCTCGCACGTGCAAGGCGTTTCGTGACAACACTCGCCAAAAGCAAGGGTGTCCTCCTGTCTTAGCTACGATGGCACAGCCACTCTCGCAAACGACCACCAAGCTCGCCCTGAACGACGTTGGAGAAGTATTCAAGTCTCCCCACGGCGCTTTTAAAGTGCTTTAGAAAGCCCAGCACACTCCTGATCCTACACCCTGGCAAACTTCAGCCCTTCAACTGTCAAGGCACCCAAGCATCACGTTCCCCGTTTAAAAAGACCCTTTCCAGACAAACCAGCACCTTGCTGGAAAGACGAGCTGAGCAGGGGCTCCGTACATGCACACTGGCTGGCGTTCCCACTGTAACACTTGGCACATCACTCAAAACCGAGCAAAAATTTCCCCTGAGCAACAGTTTTACTTACCACCACCCTGCTGACTTTGTCATGACAGCACCTTCGCACTTTTTTTTCCTAAATAAAGCACACGCTGGCATTACAGAACCACACAAGCTAGCCAAAACCACCCAACGGAGAGTACGTCCCTCCGCAGCACACTCTGAAATCTTCAGAGGTTTTTCACTTGACCCAAACAAATCTGTAACGTCAACAGTCTCATGATTTAAGCAATGTATTTGTGGTCATGGCAAGAATGATTCTTGCCGGAAGCTCAAGAAAACAATGGACCTAAACTGATTATAAAAGGGCTCGGTTTTCCCACCTCAAAAATGAAAGTGAGAGCAATAAAATGCTTATACACAGTGAACACGTTTCTTGAAGAGCACAGGCGTCATCACACAGCTGAAACAGCCTTCAGAAAAAAAAAAAAAAAACCACCCTGCACTTTCACGTTAAAACCTAAGTCGCTGCCACCGATAAATAGCAAAACGCACTCCTGACTGTCCCCTGCGCAGCACGCCACACCGTTCCCGGATAGCACAGCAAGGCAATGTTTCACTAAGTATGTTTTTCACTTCACGCTCCCCCCCCAAAACTTCGGGGGGTGGGGAGAGAAAAGCCAGTTTGCCAGGGGATGCTGTCCGACACTGGAAACAAAACCTCATCCAGGCAGGCTGGCCGGCCACCCCACTTTCCTGCTGATCCCTGCAGTATTTACCTCCTGACTTGGGGCCTAGTTGCAGCAGAGAACCGAAGACCTTTAAAAAACATTCGCAGCAACCGGCCGGCCTCTCTTTGTAGCGGCGGCCGTTTTGGTGGTGGGATTTTTTTT
>WAAD01018758.1:190369-206745 GCA_013389945.1 Fregata magnificens
TCCCCCTCCCCGGGGGCGGCGGAGCCCTTCGCGGTGGCGGCTCTCGGGCGATGCCGGCGGATTTTCCTCACTGAAGTAGCGGAGCATCAAACATGGCGCTGCGGCCGCCTCCAGCAGTCCGGCAGGACGGACGCTCGGGCGCCTTCGGGCCGCTCCGGAGCCGCTCGGCCCACCGGCGCTCGGCAACCTTCGGCTCTTTCCGGAGCCGCTCGCTGGCGAGGGGCGTTCGGGAAACCTCGGCTTCTTCCGGAGACCTTCGCGGGCGCACGCGTCCTCCTCCCCGCGTTTTCCCCCTCCCTCCGCGCTCAGGCCCGGCACCTCCCGTGACCCCCGCGCTCGGGCAACTTCGGCTCTTTCCGGAGGCCGAGGGCGTGAGGGAGTTCGGGAAGCTTCGGATAGGCTCGGAGGCGGGATTCCCGCCCAGGCGGGAGGCGCTCGGGGCTCTTCGGAGCCTCTCGGGAGCGGCGGGGCCGCAAGCTTCGGGCGCTTTCGGCTTGGCCCGGAGAGACTTCGGCAACGCTCGGCTGTGAGGGAACGGCCCTCGGCTGTGAGGGGGCGCCGGGCCCCGCAGCACCCACCCTGCTGCGGGCCCTAGGGCACAGGGGCATTCCCCCCGCCTAAAAACTCACCCCCAGCCCCGTGGCCAGCCCTACGGCCCCCAGCCACATCCCAGGCTCCTGGGGAGGCTGGCAGGAGCAGCCCTGCAGCCCCTCATGAGGCAGCGTGAGGGCTGGCAGCCCTGAGGGTGACATGGCGGCTGAGGGAGGCCCAGCAGCCCCTGAGGGAGCCCGCCTCCGGCAATGGGGACCAGCGCAGGGAGGGCCCTCTGGGCCTGCCCGGGGGGCAGCAGGCATCTTCCTCACACCCCTGCGCCGCTGCCTTTGCCCCCCAAGGGTTGCTGCGCCACCACCATCTTCAGCATTTCACAGCCAGGCTCCAGCACCCTCCTCGCAACCACGGCCGGGCTGAGCTTGGCAGGGACCAAGGCGGTTTGTGCTGTCTTGGGTAGATAAAAAGGACCTCAGAGCAGATTCAAGCAGCCGCTGGATTGTCCTGACTTGTCCCGACCCGCCGCTGGCTCCCGAGGGCTCATTCCAGCCGGCTGGTTCCTGCCACGCCGCACGTCCCAGGGAAACGCTCCCAGCACCGTTGCTGCGCCGGCAGGTATTGCCACCCTGTGTCACCCAGCCGCTTAAGCTGCCACAGTGACCTCCAAGTAAGAGCAGCTGTGCGACTGGAATAGTTTTTTACTTACTAAGATGCTATGTACAGGGTACAGCCACACCAAACGAGTGCACTGCGTAGTGCCAGAAGTTATTAGGGGAGTCGGTGGCAGAAGGGAAGATGACTAGCATGCTATTTAGTTTCCCCTTCTGCGCTTTTCGTTCTGCATTGGGGTAAGGGAAATGCCTGGGATGAGGTGAGCTCGCATCTACCTCACACTGCTTGTGGGAAATGGGGTGAAATGGAAAACAATGAGGTTTTTTGAGGGGAAAAAGCCCAACCAAGCCTTGTAAGCCTGTAAAGATGTCCTGAATGGGGACTATTTCCATCAGCAGCCAGGAACTGATATTTACAGGGGGCTCTGAGTACTTTTTTCTGAGCCAGTTTTCGTCTGCAGTCTCCCGCCTACCACATTGACTGCTGATTCCCCACCAGGAAAACTAAAGACTGAAGAGAGAAATGAGGATGACCTCAAAGAAAGGCCAAGTACTCTCCCACTCCCCAAAAATGGGAGAAAAAAGGAGGAACTTGTGTCATGGTAGGGGGTTTGCCCAAGGATTGATAGATCTCCAGACATCCCGGAGAGCTGCTGCACTTACAGCACATCTCTCCTGTCTGCAGCCTGCTGGGAAGACGGATCCCCCTCCGCAGCTCGTAAAGACTTTGCTGTAATAATTTTGAGGGTGCAAGTAAAGCTGTGTGGTTGTTCCATCCACCGCCTCCCAAACGTGGCGCTTTTCCTGGTTCCTGGTACACCCCGTCATGCGGAAGGAAGTTCGTACCAAAAGCAAATTGACATCTATGGCTCCCTCTATTCTACAGAAATAGCTGCCTGTAAACACAGCTGTGAAAGAGCCTCCTAGCTTGAGTATCTTTAGATATATCGCTTCTTTTTACCATTTAGAAAGGAAAACAACAGCATTTTCACCATATTGTCTGCTGAAGCTCCCAGAGCGTGCTAGCCATGCGAAGGAGCCAGGCTCCTGGCTCTGCCTTAAAGCTCCTCCAGAATCTATGCCTCCCCCCAGCCATCTTTTTACCTTTTTTTTTTTTTTTTCCCCTAAGAGAAAAAAAGCAGACAGGTCTCTCTTCCGTACTACCCCACATAGGATGATTTGGCCAACAAAACCTGCAGATTTGGCGAGCCTGAGCAAGCGCCAGCTGGATTCACACCCTTCCTACTGCCTCTGGTTCCTCTCCATTTCATTTTTCCCTCCTATTTTTCCTGCCGGCTTTATTTGCACCTGGGAACCAACGCGTCACCATGGGCAGCTTGAGTTTACAGTGCTGAGCTCTTGTTTCAGAGCATCACCAACCCTTTTTTTAGTCCCATCAGTCTCTCACATACCTGGCACAGCAGAGACGCTCACAACCACGCGGTGAAGAGTGTAGTAGGAGCGACAGAGCTGTTGGTGAACTCAGGAGAAGAGACTAAAGGATTGGGGGGTCACTGGAAAAAGGCTGTTTTCCTGCAGGAATTGTTTGAGGAAGCTTTTGGCCTGTCCACTGCCCTAAAATCTGACGGTCCCGGTAGGTGACCCCAGCACTGTCGTGATGTGTTGGGGGTTAGATCCTGCTTGGAAGGGAAAAACTGCGAAGGAGAAGAACAGTTCAGATGGTTGGGTTCAGCCTCTTGCACCTGGAGGGTTGGCTCGGCCCTACCGAACCTGTGAACAACCGCCATTTCCAGCTCATTTTGGAGGCTCCAGCACGCTCCAGGCACCCGCTTTCACCGAACACGGCACGGCAGCGCCTCCCTCTTTGGGCTTTTCCTGCTTTTCCCCCCACTGATCCCCTTCCAACACCCTCCAGGCAAAAAAAAACAAAAAAAACAAAAACAAACAAACACCAAAAAAAAAACCCAAACAGAAAAAAAAACATTAAAAAAACCCCAGCCCTGCTTGGAGCTTTCCCCGTTCCTCCTCCTGCCCAGGCTTAGCCCTCGGCAAACGTCTCTGCCCTCTGGGGCATGGCTGAGCACAAAATAAAGCAGATACCACCCAGGATCAGGCAAGCCCACGCCAGGCACTGGCACGCGAGCGGGATGAGTCACCTCCTGCCTGCTCTGCCTACACCCGGCAGCTTCCCAGGGAGGCAAACATCCACCTCCGGCTCCAAGCCCGGAACGGGGAGCCTTGACCGTGGTGTCCCCCTGCCACGACACAAGCTGATGCTCGCCCTTGAAATCCTTCCTGCACTAGGGTTGTCCTCTCCGTGGTGGCCAAGATACCACCTGCCCAGTCCCTTACTGCGAGTAAACCCAAGAAAGCCAAAATATTTCCCTTTTGGATAGCTAAACCACCTCTAACAGCATCCTACCGCTCCATGCAACGGGCTGTGCTCCCCTTCCTGCTTCTTGCAGCTGGGAAAACACCCTTTCACCCCAGCCTTGCTCTCCCCGCTTAATTCCTCTTTGCCTTACACCCACGCCGCTCCTCTCTTTTCCCAGGAACACAAGCATTTCACCGCATTTTAAACACGTGGGGCCAGATCCAGGCCAAAATACCACGCCGGTATCGTCGCTAACTCCCGCCAGCCCAGGAGCAGAGATTTCTCAGCTCCACTGCCCTCTGCGGGTTCGCGCCACCATTTCCAGCCAGATCCTGGGGAAAACAACGGCCACAGCCGCTCTCCCAGCTCTGCAGGAAACCAAGGGCCTCACACCGAGTCATGCAAGCAGAAAGCCTTTCAATTCAATCTGGGAGAGAAAACACGGTAAAATCAACAAGAGGGAAATTGTACTGACTTCTATATGCAACACTCACATCCCCTGCATGCCACTGGCTCAGTCCTGCCCATCCCAGCAGCGAAAACGCTCTGTATTTCCAAGAGCTCACTACCAATGGGGCAAAACTGGGGGGTTGCAGCCCAAATCCAGCCCCTGATAATGAGCCAGGGCTAAATAGCAAACAAGCACCCAGCACATTGCTTGTTTTATGGCCATCAGCCCTCCCAGGTGCTGGGGTGAGGCTCAGCAGCGAGCCTGCGGTCCAGGTCCTGCCTTGCATTTTTTTTTGGGGCAAGCCTGACGAAGCCACGGAGCATCCGCTCAGGAGCGAACGTTGGCCTGTGTTACTGAGCTGGCAGCACCCAGCCGGCATGGCAGAGCTATAAATAAGGCCATTTGGAGAGCAACCTGTGTGGGGCCCGTGCCGCTGGATCCAAGTGCAGCCCAGCTGGCCAAAAACTCACCCAGGAGGAAGGAAAAGCATCCGGGAAGGACCTCCCTGCTGGGGAGATGTGTGGGGCCGTGCCATAGAGGTGGAAAGCAAACAACCACGCGCAGTGACTGAGGGTTTTTTGGGCACAAAAGCCTGGCTTTAGCCTCTGAGAGAGGCAGCAGATGCCAAACACAGGCTAGGAAAAGCCTCCTCAGCTCAGTTTTGTCAGCAGAGGATGGTCTCATCGGTGTGGATGGGGAGAAAAATGCAGATAAAGGGATGCAAGGCTATCCCGCTATCAGAAGAAACAAGTCGTAAGCAGCTCCAGACCCAGTAAAAAGTATTTATTTCAATTACAATAAGCCCCATGTGTAGGGTGAAAAAATAGTTACAAAAGAAATTCCCCCCCCATCCCTCCTTTTACATATAAATATTAAAAATGCCTCTACATCTTTGCTTTCTGTCTAGAGCAAGAAGGCGCCCCACGAGACAACATGCAGCACCTGAGCTACCGTCAGTGGTTTCCTCTCAAAACCGCAAAAGGAATATTAAAAAAAAAAAAAGAAAAACACCTTTAAGAAAGCCCCTCGCCCCCATCCCAGCCAGATCTCACACCGGTGCCAAGCCGGCCGCAGAGAGATGAAGGTTTGGGGCCATGCCATGATTTCGGGGCTTGCAGTTTCCCGGGCATAGAGGCTGGGCACGGCGGCAAGCAAAGCAGCAGCAGGAACCGCCTGTGCTTGTCTGGGGAAGCTTTTGGGCCAGGAAATCACAGCTGACCTCGCTTCAGCAGGGACAGGAGGGAGAACTGGGTCCTTCATCCACACTGTCACTACCTCGGTTACGTCTTTGGCACGTCAACTTTTCCCTTTGCACTCCAAAATTAAAGCTAATCCCAGGAGTGGCAGCATCCCGGCAGAGCCTTTCTGCGACCCACAGCATCCTCCAGCCCCATCCCCAGGCCCACTGTCCCCAATTTCCCCATCAGCATTCTCTGAGGACGGTCCCTCCTAGAGAAACCCAGGATCCGGGGCCGGCTAGTTGCATCCACAGCCTGAGCAGCCCAATCCAGCTTCCCCAGCCAAGGGACCGTCACCACAGGGTGCTTCACCTACAGCTGCACTGAGTAAAAAAAATAAATATACTAATTTTTTACTAAAAAAAGGCTTTTAAATGCATTTTCCCTGAACTTTTCCAGTGTATTCTACAACACATGAAAAAAATATATATTTCCCCCTCCGAAAAAATATATCTTAAAATATTTTCCATCCTCATGTGCGCATCTTTGGAGAGAGGAAGGTACGTCAGGTGTATTTAGACACACAGCCAAACCTGCCGGCGCCGCAGCATTCCCTTTATCGCCTCTAAAGAAGCTTTTGCCAGGGCAGTGGGTCAAGCTAGAGTGCTGCGTGTCTAAACACAGGGTAGCGCCCATGGACACACGTGCCTCAAGACGTGGCCCGGTCATGGTGGGAAAGAAAAGACCCCCAAATCGAAGTCATTTCGCAAACGAGCAAGGGGATGAGGAGTTTTCACAGTGGATCGAACCTCAGACAATACCGGGGACGCTGGGCGCCGCTCCGGCTGAGAGCTAGGCAGTTCATTGTACGGAGAAGTGGTTTGAGCCTCTCAAAAAGGACCAGGGAAATTTGGCCGTCGGCGGAGGACGAAGCAACCAGCAGCTGGTTCCCTCAGGCACTTGCCCATCACCAGACTTCGCACTTCTTGGGAGGATTCATGGGGGAGCCGAGTGGGCAGCCAAAATGCTCCGCAAACTCCCGGGAGTTGGAGACTGTGCCGATGACGCGGAAACGGGAGGGGCTGTGGGGGTCAGTGATGAGTCCCTCATGCGAGCTCTCTGGCGTGCGAACCGAACACCACACCTGCAAGCGGAGGGCGAGAGGCATGAGCGCTGGCATTCGCAACCACAGGGCCCCACTCGCTGCCAAATTGGACCTCCCTGCTTGCGTGATGGGTGCCAAACACAGCTCGAGCTCCAGCTTTGTCTCGCTTTTTAAACCAGCACCACCCCAATCTGGTCCTCCATCCACCACGCAGCATCTCTGGAAACATCAGTTTTGCCATCACACCCTCCCAACACCATCCAGGTGTGCCTCCACCCTGCAGAAACCTGTGCATCCATCCTCACTGCCCACCACCAAGTGACCTTACCTGGGCGAAGCCAACAAAGAAGAGCTGGTGGTTGGTGAGGCCGAGGGTTGGGAGGGTTTCCTCATCCCCATTCTTTTTCAGCCAGTTTTGATATGCCTGGAGACCAGGGAGCACAACAAGCTTAGGGGACAACACCGATCCCACCACGCTGTGCCACCTGCCGCACGCCCCCAGCCCCGCAGCCCTACCCGGTAGGCGGCCTTGAGGCCCCCGTTGTCGGCGATGTTCTCCCCGAGGGTGTGCTTGCCGTTGACGGCCTCGCCGTTGATGGTGTAGTTGCCATACTGCTCCACCATGCATGCTGTCTGACGCTTGAAGGCCTCCACCGAGGAGTTCTTCCACCAGGGACGCAGGTTGCCGTCCTTGTCATATTCCCGGCCTGCCAAAAAGACAGTAGGTCCTTTGTCTCCTCAATGGCCACCCCACTGGCAGCCCAACCGCCTGGCCGTGGCCATACCTTGGTCATCAAAGGCGTGCGTCAACTCATGGCCCACCACCACACCGATCCCACCGAAATTCAGTGACCTGCAGGAGGGCGATGCTGAGATTTAGAGAGCAGCTGCCGCTCCCTGCAGCCATGAGATGTAGCCTCAAATTTTGGGATGGGAGGAAATTTGGGAATCCCGCCCTCCCCGTTTTCCCTAGGCTCTTACTTGGGAGATGCACGGGTGTAAAAAGGGGCCTGGAGGATGCCAGCAGGGAAGACGATCTCATTCTTGGTGGGAGAGTAGTACGCGTTGACCGTCGGAGGCGTCATGCTCCACCTGCAGGGACACGGACGTTGCCAACGTGGCAGCACAAACCCATCACTGATGTTTGTTCCGACACCATCCGCTTATCATGGCGCAAAGACATCAGCCCAAATGTAACTCCCCAAACCCAGCGTGGTGCGGTGGACACCAAATCCCAATGCTCCAAGGTACTGGGATATTCCCCGCTGGGTGCAATGGGGAAGCAGAGCAGAGGACTTACTGGTCCCGGTTTGGCGGTTTCCGGAGCTGGTCAGCTGTGACCCTGGCCGAGAAGTTGTAAAACTGCATGACGTTCTCAAAGTAGAGGTCGGACACGGCCTCGTACTGCAAAAGAGCAAGGCGTGAGTGGTGCATGGTGATTGCCTGGCCCTGCTCCTCCCTCCATGTCATGTTTGAGCCTCCGGAACCGGCTGAGTTACAGCCGCTCTTGTTTCTCCTCCTCTCCAACATCTGTGGAATCTCAGGAGGGCAATGAATCACCATTACAGAAACCGGCTCCTCCTTTTCCCAGGCAGGGATCCTGGGAGCCCCAGCCACCCCAGGACTGACCCGCAGCTCTCTGGGAAGTCCCCAGAGAAGGGCCAAGGAGATCAGCGAGACCCTTCTGGAGGAAACCTGGGGTTCAAGGCTTCCTCGAGGCCACGGTCATGGGCACACGTCCTGCACATGGGAGGGGGGAATAGGAGACCCAGGGGATGTATCTGACCAACTCACATCATTAAAGACTTTATCCAACTCCTTGGGGTCCATGATGAACTTGGGGTAGCCAATCATGTTGTAGATAGCATCCGCCTGGGGAGGGTTGACAAGGACCAAAGTGCTTTTGGCACCAGGGATGGAAGGACAGGCTTGCCCAGCTCCACCACCCTCCACCATCACCCTCTCCTCCCCAGTGCTGCTGCCGGCACCTCACCTTCTCTTTGGCTGATTTCCTTGTCTCTTCATCCATCCACTGCAGGGTCTCCAAGCTTTCCTCAAAAGCTGTTTTAATCTCTGCAATCATTTCCTCTGCCTAGACAAAAACAAGGTGGCGCAACGTCGGTCTGGAGAGCCGGCTTCACACCCCGGATAGTTCAAGGACCCTTCACACCGGTGGGAAGGAAGAGGACGGGATGCTGAGATGGCACGCAGACCGGTGAAAACCCCAGTAAATGGTGGACATGGTGGACAAGAGGTGGGCAGAGAAGCATTGGCTGCCCTAACTGTCCACCATCGTAGTGGCTCACGTGCTGCTTGCTTGGGGACGTACCACCTGCTTGCTGTCCTCGGCGAAGGTGGCCTTGACGAACATGGCCCCCAGGGCAAAACCCAGGTTGTTGTCCGTGTCGCTGATGCAAAATTTCCAGCGCGGGAGGCAGGTCTGCGTGGGACAAGAGGTGGCCGTCAGCAGTGGCACGGCCAAAGCCCCCCACCTTCCCACCCTATTGCCCCACTGGGAGACGAGGTCCGCATCCATCCCCCTGTACCAAAGCTGTGACCCAAAGACCTGCCCCACATCTCTTTTTTTGGATGCAACGTGATGGGAACTTTGCTTAAAAAGCTATCACCATTTTAATGGCCATTTGGGGGCATCGGGGGCTCCCCCCTCACCTTCTTCGTCCCGTACATCACTTCCATGAATTTTTCCTCAGCATCCTGGAAGCGCTGGTCAAGGAAGGGGCTGGTTTTCCGCACCAGGTTCCAGATCATGTAGTTGTTGAGGAGACTGCAGCGAGAGGCGGTGAGCGGGCAGCAGGACACGCCTGCCTGCCCTGGGCACCCCTCTGCATGGACTGGGGGCTCTCACCATTTATCGGTGGCCAGGATGAGGTCAGAGACCTGCTCCAGGTACTCCTTGGCATAGACCACGACGGGTTCCGACTCGTTGAGCTCCACGGGGTAGAAGACCGTGGTGAGGAAGGGCATCCAGTCCACTGCTGGCGCCAGCTCCTGCAAAAGCCATGCAGCTGCTGTGGACCCAAAAACCATTGGGAGCTTCCCGAGCTGGAAGCTGCTGCATCAGCCCCCATTTGAGGGATTCAGCTGATTTTGCTGAGACTGGTTCCCATAACAACAGCATCCTCCGAAGGTCGGAGGGGAGTAAACAATTTCCTCCCGCAGAGGAAAAGAAAGTGGGGCGGGTGTCAAAAATGTTGACACAACCCATTAGGGCCCCTCTGGGGACACAGGGAGGTGACTGGGCTGACGTCCGCAGCTGGACCGCAGGCAGCAGCGCTGGGAGGGCGTTAGTGCCACAGCAGGACAGCCGCCGGTCCTGGGGGTGGTCCAGAGGCTGGGAGGAGAGGGTCAGGGTGGGATTTCCCCAAGGAGGACACGGGCCAAGCTATTACACAAGAGCTCCCAGGCAGTGTTGGCTGATGTTGGGCTTCCTCAGAGGAGCTGCGTCACCTCCACCCATCCGCCCCTCTTCCCAAACCATGGCGGAGCAGGGAGGCTCGCCAACCCCATCCCTACCTTCAGGTCTCCAGCTGTCATTTTATGGTAGATGACCTCCTCGTCCCGGTGCTTCTCCTGCGGAATGGTGATGTTGGCCAACGCCGTCTCGAAGTCCAAGATCTGCTGCATCTGCTGCCGCGTCGACTCCTCGTCGGTGCCTCCCAGGAACATCCCCAGCTGCACCATGTAGTTCAGGTACCCGGCGAGCACCTACATGGTAGGATGGGGGGGGAATCAGCATGGTGGGTGCCACCCACCCACAGCACCTCCCTGGCAAAGCCAGATTTCCCCTGACGGTCTCACCTTCTCATTCTCCGTCTTGTTCAGGTAGTAATCCCGCGATGGCAGGCCTAACCCCGACTGATCCACCTGGATGACGTTGCTGTTGGAGTTTTTGGAGTCGGCGCTGACATAGACGGAGAAGAAGGGCGAGGTGCGGTAATGTGCCGTCACCTCCCGCAACGTCGCATTGAAGTTGTCCCCTGCCCAGTGACCTGTGATGTTCCAGCCGCCCAGCTGGGGACAGACAGCAACCGGCTTTCGGTTAAGGAACGACCACCTGGAGTTGCTTAAACATCCCCCCAATACCTATCCTGGGGGGGAACATCTTGCTAAAAAGCCCAGGAGAGGCAAGACCTGCCTATAAACTGCTGCCTCTCTCTGCCCACCTGCCCTGGGGGATGCTCTGCCCCATGAAGCACCAGAAATGGGGTCTGGGGGGTGCTGGGATTGCCCATAAATTCGCTTTTTCCCCACCATTTTGCAGAGGGAAGACAGCTTTTCCACAAGGAAAGGGACAAACCTTTTGGATGAGCTCCATGAGCGGGGTGGCACGCAGCTCCTCAATCTTGCTCTCGTTCATGCAGGCTTGGTAATAACGCTGTGCCTTGCGCTCCGCCTCGCTCGACACGTTGGCCGTGGTGTTCTCTGTGGGAGGTACCCGGGGGGGCTCTCAGGGTGCCCCCAGGGACAGGCACCCGTCCCCCCGTGGGGGCTGCCGATGCACACCGGAGCCCTCCCCTCCCCCCCGCCTTCCACCGGAGAAATATTCAGCCCCATTTTGGGCAAAGCCAGGCTCTGAAAAGGCGCCGAGGATTGCCCTGCCAGTCCCCTCTGTGCCCCCGAGAGCATCCCACAGTCCCCAGCCCTTCCTGGCCTCCTGCCCCCATCTCCTCTCCCACCCGCAGCGACTGCTCCGGCTCTTTGGAGTAGAAAGATCAAGAAAGAAAAAACAAAAAGCATTTTTCCAGCAGCTCTGATGTTCCCAGCATCATCCAGCCCCCTGCGCTGTCCTTGCCCCCATGTTGGCACTCCTCAGCCCTATATTATTTATTCTTGCAAGAAGGAACAATAAACCCATTTTTCTCCTCTGCCTCCAAAACCATCCGTTTATTCCCCCCCCCCCCCCCNTTTACTCATGACACAGCTTGCACCTTTGGCTTCCCAGCTGTGTGGTTTTATTAACTAAAGGTCCCTCGGCTCTGAGGAATTCAAGGAAATGCCGAGCACGACCGCTTGGCTGGAGGCCCAGTCCCTTCTCCCAGTAAAACCGGTGCCAGATTTCTGCAGGAAGAGCCAGGGACGAAGCCGTTCCCGCACCACCCCCCTTCTCCCAAAAGACACCACTCTTCCCAAACCTTCTCTTTTCAGAGAATCAGCTACGGCGCAGTGGAAAGTGCTGATAAGGAGCCAGTTGTTTGCTCAAAGCTTGAACAAACCGTCCCCACTGGTTGCTCGGATAAGCTGCCCCGCTTCAGTGTTCACACGCAGTGGCTGAGCCCAGGATCCTCCCTCCACTGGGGCAGTTTTGGCCCCCAAAAATGGCCAGATTGGCAGCCAGCCCCCCAAAAAGGCTACTCACAAAGGCTGGAAGCTATAGCAGGAGGAAAAAAACCATATCCTTGGGGTGATACTGGGGTGCTACGGCCTCTGGGTGCAGTCTGGGGTGCAAATCCTGAATTTCAGAGCTCTTGGGAACGCCGCCATGGAGTTTGCAGAGCCGAGGTCAGGACCCTTCACCTACTCGGCGCCAAAGAGCTGCAACACCATGGTCAAAAATCCCAGGGGTATCCAGGAGAGCAAACACAGCCAGGATTCGCTTCCCAACGTCCTTGCAGCGCACACGTCACGGATTGGTTTGACACTGGTGTTTAAGTCCGACCTTACGTCCCCATGGACATGTTTTCAGCATCCCCCGGAACCTAACGGGGCTCCTCGGCACCGCGGGGGTCCCACCGCTCCAGCGTACTCACCCAGCAGATGCTTCATGATGGCCTGGTTGTGCTCCCAGAGGTTGTTGAAGGTGCCCCAGCGCGAGTGGCCGTCGGGGAGGGGGTTGGCCTTGATCCAGCCCCCACAAGCGTAGCCAAAAAAGTCCTCGCAGGGATTCACTGCCCGGTCCAGCGAGCTGAGGATGGAGCTGGTGACGGAGATGCAAGCTTCCGACAGGCACACAGCGGGTGGCCCTGGGGGCGAGCACGGTGGGTTCAGCTCCTCCACCACAGAGCGATGAGCCGCACCGGGGAGCATCCTGCCCTGTGCCCGAGCATCCCACCCCAGGGCAAGGGATCTGGGCAAATATCCCATCTAGTGCCTGAGCATCCCACCCTGAGCCTGAGCATCCCACTCCAGGGCAAATGATGTGGGTGAGCATCCGGCCTGGTGCCCGAGCATCCTGCCCCAGGACGAGGGATACAGGCAAGCATCTCATCCTACGCCCAAGCATCCTGCCCAGTGCCCAAGCATCCCAGCCCCAGAGTGAGGGATGTTGGTGAACATCCCATCCTGCACCCAAGCATCCTATCCCGGGGAACCCCCTAGTAACCCACCCCGGTCAAGGGTGTAGGATCCCCGCGCGGTGTGAGGACTTACGGGCTCTGTACTGCAAGATGAGACCCAGCAGACATGCTGCCAGAACGGCCGCCAGCACCCCCACCAGCACCACGAGCTGCTTCTCAGTGCGCGTCCGCTCAGCCCAGCACCCCGGGCTGCTCCTCGAGCCGCGGAAGTTCACCTGAGGGAAAAGCAGCGATGTTTCCCCACTGGCGGAAAAACCCACTGACGCATCCCCCATTTTGCTTCCTACAGCCCACGGCACGAGTTTGGCCCCTGGTGAGGGATCCAGTGCAGTTCAGGCTGGGAAAGGCAGCAGCTGCCTTCCAGAAGCCAGCCAGGAAGGGCGGCACAATTGCAGGAAAGGGAGCGGGGCGAGCGTTTCGGCAGGCTCACCTGCTTCCCTGTGCCACCCTGAACCCCTCCTTGAGCACGGCTATAACCCCCCCGGGTGGTCCCTGTCCCCACCGCCAGCGCTGGGACAGGGTGGGGGCCACGGCGGTGGCGGGAAGTGCCGTAACAGGATACTCCCACTCAGCCGAAAAACATCCCCAGGAAACATCCTGATGCGACGGCGAGCGGAGATGGCTCCACCAGGGAAAGCAAAAACCACAGTGCAGCTCTGAATTTTTGGGGTAGAAAACACCATTCTAGCAGAGACCAATGGGGCTGGGAGTGGGGCCAGCACCGAGAGCATCGCTCCAGCCCCAAATCTTTCCGGGCGAGGCCGGACGCTGGCAGCCATGGGGGTTTTTTTCTTGCCACCCTCGGCCCTTTTTAAGCCGCTTTCCACGCTGCTCGGGGAGGAATTAACCTAATCCCCTTTTGTGCGGGGACAAAGCTCCCACCGCTACGATAATTGCTCGCCCCGGCCACACCGGGAACGGGTTCGGCCGGCAGAAAAACTGGGTGCTGGGGCACTGCGAACAGCCGAGCCAGGATCCGGCCCCGCAGGCTCCCCCGTCACTGGCTCTGGGTGCTGGGAAGGGAGCAAAGGGCAGTGGCGGTGGGAGCCAACACTGCTCTGCCCATGCTGGACTTTGCCCCATGGAAAAGCTGGTCCCAGGTGGAAAACCCTCCTGCAACCCCCCCCCACTGCTTGCCAGGACCGAAAATACCCTTTTTTCCCCCCCTAAAACACACACGAAGCCCTACCTGGAAGCCGTTGGGGTACCCATCGCCTTCACCGATAGAGTCCAGGGGGTCTTCATCATCCAACGTCGCCCGCTTGTAGGTCGACATCTGCACGGGGAGATCGGCAAATGAAGGTGCTCAGCGGCTCCGGGTCGAGGAAGAGGAGGAGGAAGGAGGGCAAGGAAGGTATACGCACCCTCTAAAGCCGCCTCCTCCTCCGGGGAGCTAAATCCCGAATGGCTCCGGGGTAGTAAAGCGCTAAACAAACGCCGGAGGAAGGTTATGGAAAGCAAGGAGGGCCAGAGCCAAAAGCTGAGCGAAGCCCGAACCCGCCTCACTTTCCCCCGGGGCCGGGTTGTGCAACCTCCCCTTCAGCCTGGAATAAAGCCTGTTCCTCCTCCGCCACCGGCTCCTGGCCCCAAAACGGGGCGAGGGGACCCCCCCACACCCCGTGCCAGGGACCTAAGAAAGGCTGGTAGCAGAGAAAATGGCTTTTCACCCTGAAGCTACCGGCTTGCTCGCGCTCCACGCCCTGTCTGCGAACCGTGCACACCCCGAAACACCTCGTGGGGTCCCTCTGAGCACCCAAAGGCAACGGCACCTTGAATTTAGGCTGCCAACGGGCTCCCTCCTGGCTCACCAGCCCCTCGGGTGTTATTGCCTGCCGGTGCCCGGCTCTTATCTCTCCCCCCCCCAGCAGAAAAACAAGGCAAAACCTGATGGGTTGGCAGCCGGCCCTTATCGTGCCGCTGCCGCCGCCGTTTCCTTCCCCCCTGGCACGGCCCTGCCATCCAGCCAGATTGTCTCCCACCGGGGAAAACAACCCTCCACCCGTCACCGAGGGGGTGAGCACCCCGAAACCTACCCAGCCCCTGCCACCGACGGGCCGAGCAGCACCGGTCACATCCCTTCGCCCCCAGTGCAGCGCAGGGCGGGGGTTTGCACCCATCCAGATGTTCCCATCCCGCTGCCATTGTCCTCAAAGGGACACCGAGCTGATCCAAACCCGGCACAGCCGTGCCTCAGTTTCCCCTGGCAGGAAGGTGCATGCAACGAAAGCACCAGTTCTCAGCCCCGTTTCCAATAATGACCTTCCCAAACCTCCCCTTGCACAATTAATAATGAATCCCATCCTCCCCCCAGATCCCTCATCGCAGCCTGGGTTTAATTAGCCGCAAAACCCACCTGGGGAGGATAAAAGGGTTAAAAGAAAAAGGCAGTTTCCCTCCTTGGTTGTGCAAAAAGCTCCATTTCCAGCCCCAAAATCACCCCTGGGTGCCTGCCTCGAGCCTGCAAACCGTGGAGTGAAAAAGCTTTAACTGCAAGATTTTATCGCTAGTGAAATCTGATTTTATATTATATTTTTTTTCCATCCCCTTTCACTTCTTCCTCCCTATTTTTGCACTTTGCACATGGCTGAAATTTGCAGTTCCGGGCACGCACGGTGCGGGGGGGTCCACGAAGCCCCCATGGCTCTAAAGCACCAAATTCCTGGAGTCCCAGCTTTCAGCCAAGGCTTTCACTCCATTTCCTGAGGAAATGAGGTTTTTTTTGGTGATCCCCCATGCCGCCCGCCTGCCCCAGCCTGAAAACAGCAGGAAAAGGGGGGAAAAAAAAGAAAAAAAAAACCACTTTTTTTTTTTTCATTTCGCTAGGGATGTGCTGGCTCAACCCCATATTAGACATCAGAGAATCCAAGCTGAGCTTGAACCCCCAAAACACCCCCGTAGGCCACTGGGATCAACCCCCACCATCCTTAATTTGGGGGAAATTAGGTCCGGGAGGTATTTTTAGCACCCACATTCCTCCCTTTCCCCCACATTGGGGGCATCGGGGCAAAGCAGCACCCATGGGTGCTCCCCACCCCCTGCCACTCCCCAGCTTGTGAAGCAGGAACACCCCTTTTTGGGTCAAAACGCGGTGGTTTTTGTTTCTCCCCCTCCCAGTTCTGTCGTTTGCTTAAATCATAATAAAAACACATTTCCCCAGCTCCAACAGGGTGGGGGGCACCCAAGGGTGCAGGAGGGGCACCCACTCTTTAATCCCCCAGCCAAGGGATTTTCACCCTCTTTATAACTTATAAAAGTCTTAGCAGGGCCTTAAATTGCCTGATTTTCCCCCAAATTGACCCTTTGCCTTAAAAAAAACCCCAAACAATAAACTCCACATGCTTCAAGTCCGCACGCCCCGAGGAAGGTCCCGGGAGCGGGGGCACCCATCACCCCGCTCTCCCGCCACCCTCATGGGGAGCCCCTCACCCCAGCATCGGGGCACCCCAAGCCACCGCCGGTTGCTTTCAATTCCCGTCCGGGCGCCATTTCGGAGCAACCATCGCCGCTATCACGGGCGATGGCGTTTCTCTCGCTTCCCCCTAACTCATCCATCCCCCCAATTTAATCCCAAGACCCCCCCAATCACCCCCAAACCTTTCCCTGGCCAAGCAGCACCCACCCAAGGCCCCTTAGCACCCATGGGTACCCCCCACACCTCCACGGCCTGGAGTCAGCACCCAGCGGCGCTCAGCCTTTTAATTAGGATGCTCAGGGGGTAATTAGCAATGCCTGGTGTTAATTAGGGGCCGTGGCGTTAATTAGGGGTGCTGGGAAGGGGGTTTGGGTGGGCACCCAGTTTTGCAGGGAGCCCTGGCTGCAGATAAATAAAAAAA